>APFE031444064.1:48023-66892 GCA_000404065.3 Pinus taeda
ACTCACAGCGACCACACAACCCAACCGAGAGGAGGATGAGCTTTTGGGAGAACTCAAGCAGTTGTGTGTGAAAATTCCACTTCTCCAAGCCATAAAAGATGTACCGATATACAACAAATTGATTAAGAAGAAGTGTTTCAGGCACCCAAGCAGGCGAAAGAAAGATGCTTCGACCATCAATGTCATAGGACAACTGTCCGATCTCATGTTGGGCCAAGTAATATGTCTGAAGTATTTGGACCCTGAGAGCCCTGTAGTTGATGTCCACATCAATGGCACCATTATACCCCACACTCTGATTGATCTAGGGGCTGCCATCAATGTGATGACCAGGGACACCATGCTTAAGCTCAATCTTCAGAGTTCCCTAAGGAAGACCTCGACAGTGCTGCAACTGGCAGACCACTCCACCGTGACTCCCGAAGGGATTGTGGAGGATGTCTTGGTCTCTGTTGACTCCTGGGAATACCTTGCGGACTTTTTGGTCCTCCAGCCTAAGGCAAAACTCACGGGATATCCCCTAATTTTGGGAAGGCCTTGGCTGGCTACTGTAGATGCTTACATCAGTTGTCGAGCTGGAAGGATGACCATAAAAAATGGGCCTATGTCCAAACAGTTGGTCCTATACCCTCCTGCCCAACCTCTGCTAGAACATGACTTACCCCTCTGGTTGGAAGAAGAAGAAGAGGATGAGGTCTACTCTGCACCATTATGCACAGTAGAGGCCAGCAAGGGAGGTCCTCCAACTGAGGATGATTTGATTGAAAACTTAATCCAAAATCCTCCCCCTAGTGTGCTATCCTTGGAAGAATTGGTGGAAGATACCTAGGCCAATGCTTTAGTGGACTTAGGTGCCACTAATCCGACCACCCCCAGAGTTAAGAATGTGGAGTTTGGCCCTGAGAAGACTTTGAAGATAAGCTCCTCTCTCTCTCCCTCTTAGGAAAAGGAGCTATGTAGCCTCTTGACCCGCCATTTGGGGGCCTTTTCTTGGAGCTACAAGGAAATGAAGGGAATCCATCCCTCAATCTGTACTCATCATATCTACATCAAGGAGGACTGTAAACCAGCTAGGCAACCTCAGAGGAGAATGAATCCAACCCTCAAGGACATTGTTAAAGAGGAAGTGCAAAAATGGTTGGATGCGGGATTCATCTACCCCATCTCGGATAGCGAATGGGTTTCCCCTTTGGTGTTGGTGCCCAAGAAAAATGGAAAATGGAGAATCTGTGTGGGCTACAGAGAATTGAACAAAGCCACCAAGAAAGACCACTTCCCTTTACCTTTCATAGATCAAGTGTTGGATGGGATGGTAGGGAAGAGGTTTTTCTCTTTCCTAGATGGGTTCAGTGGGTATAATTAGAACCAAATCAGCCCGGAGGACCAAGATAAGACCACTTTCACTTGTCCATGTGGTACCTTTGCCTACCGCGTCCTTCCCTTTGGGCTATGTAATGCCCCTGCCACTTTCCAGAGAGCTGTATTAAGCATCTTTGCCGAGTTGGTCCATGATTCGGTAGAAATCTATATGGATGGCTTTACTCCTTACGGGTCTAGCTTCCAGGAAGCCTTATCCAACCTAGGAAAAGTTTTGAGCAAGTGCATTGAGATGAACCTGTACCTCAGTCCTGAGAAATTTGAGTTCTTGATGACTGAAGGGATCGTGTTAGGCCATGCCATTTCTCACCAGGGGTTACAGGAGGATCCCAGTAAAGTTGCTATCATCAAAAGGGTCCCACCTCCTTAGAAGGTGAGAAATGTTCGGAGTTTCCTAGGCTTAGCGGGATATTACCGAAGATTCATTAAAGACTTTAGTAAGCTAGCCTCACCATTGTTTGGCCTCTTAGCAAAAGATGTTGAGTTTAAATGGTCGGATGACTGCTAGAAGGCTCTAAATGAATTGAAGGATAAGTTGGTGTCTGCTCCAATTCTGAGAGGCCCAAACTGGGCCCTACCTTTCCACATCCACACTGATGCCTTGAACAAAGCCATAGGGGCAGCCTTAGGACAAGTTGAAGAAAAACTCCCATATGCTATATACTTTGTCAGCAAAAACTTATCCAAGGCAGAAATGAATTATACGGTAACTGAGAAAGAGTTCCTGGCTGTGGTCCATTCGCTGAACAAGTTCTGACACTATATCACTGGCTATCAAACATTTATACATATTGACCATGCTGCTATTTAATGAATAAGCCTGATGTGAATGCTCATAGTATTAGATGGTTACTTTTGTTGCAGCTGTTTGATTTGACCATCATTGACAAACCAGGTAAAGAAAATGTTGTTGCTGACTTTTTGTCTAGAGTGAATTTGACTGCAGGTGAAGAAGAAACAGTGGATGACCAGATGCCAGATGAGCATCTGTTTTCTATCTCAGTACTCTCCCCGTGGTTTGCTGATATAGCCAACTATCTGGTCTCCTTACAGTTCCCTCTGCATTTATCCTCAAAGGAGAAGAGCAGAATCGTGAGGAAAAGTGCCTCATTCACTTGGATCGGGGGCAACTTGTTCAAACTTGGCCCTGATCAGATCTTAAGGCATTGTGTAAGGGAGGAGAAAGTCTTTGACATCCTCCTAACTTGTCACGATGGGTCTTGTGGAGGACATTTTTTAGCCAAGAGGACTGCCTTCAAAATTATATGGGTAGGCTACTATTGGCCCACTCTTCATCAAGATGTTAGAAGATATATCAGCCAATGTGACTGATGCCAAAGGATGGGGAAACCAACCCCAAGGGATGAAATGCCTCTCCAACATCAGGTGACTCTTGAGCCATTGGAGAAGTGGGGTATGGATTTTGTGGGTCCTATCAACCCTCCTTCAAGGAAAAAGTCTTACATCATTGTGTGCACAGATTATCTGACAAAGTGGGCAGAAACCAAGGCAATCAAAGCAGCAACAGAAGAAAAGGTGGCCGAGTTTTTAAGAGAAAACATTTTCTACAAATTTGGCTACCAAAGAGAGTTAGTCACCGATCAAGGAAGCCAGTTCACCTCCAATTTGATTGAAGACTTGCTTGCTCATCACAAAATCAAGCATAGGACTTCCACCCCATATCATCCTCAAGTGAATGGGCAAGTGGAAGTCACCAACAGAGCATTAGATTGGATCTTAACTAAGGTGGTGAGCAGTAGCAGAAGGGATTGGGTAGATCGTCTGGTTGAGGCCACTTGGGCCTACAACACCACTTGGAAGACCACAACCAGTTTCACACCCTATGAGCTGGTCTATGGGAAGAGAGCTTTGTTGTCCATCGAGTTTGAATACAACACATTGAGGATGGCACCTCAGCTGGACCTAGATCTCAGCCATGCTCAACAAGAAAGGTTAATGCAGCTGAATGGGTTAGACGAACTCCAAATGTAGGCCCTCCTCCACTCAGAAGTGACTCAACTTCAGAGGAAGGTATGGCATGACCTGCACCTCAATGACAAACAATTCCAGCCGGGAGATTGGGCGCTGCTGTATGATTCCAGACATAAGGATTTCAAAGGGAAGCTGAGAATGAGGTGGCTAGGACCATATGAAGTGGAAAAGTGTAGTGACAATGGTTTCGTCCTTATCCAGACTATTGATGAAGAAGCCATCCCCATGCTCGTCAATGGGCATCGACTAAATATCTACAGGAAACCTCTTTCGAGGTAAGAGTTCGTCAAAACTGTGGAAAAATTAGTGTTGGTCATAGAGAAGGGTTCTGCCTCTGTTTTGGGCACACCCTGAGCATCATTATATATTCAAAAAAAAAGAAAAAAATGAATGCAATAAAAAATATCCTTGGGTGAAAACCTTTTTGAGGCACCCAAGGCAGATGGTAGGAGTGAAAACCTCATTGAGGCGCTCCTACTATCTCTCTGAAAAAGAATGGGAATAAAAAGATCCTTGGGTGAAAACCTTTTCGAGGCGCCCAAGGAAGATGGTAGGGGTGAAAACCTCATTGAGGCACCCCTGCTGTCTCTTAAAAAAAAAAAAAAAAAAAAAAAAAAAAAACGGAAAAAAGAGAAACAAAGAGAAAAAAAGAAAAAAAAACAAGCTGATCTCTGAAAGTGTTGTAGGTTGCAGGAACACAGGGCACCAAAGGAGGACTCTCAACTCAAGGACAAGGGTCCCTATCAAGCTACCAGATAGCCTCACATGCACACCTACCATGAAAACTCATTTTTTCCAAAGTTTGGACACAATCGGGTCATGGTTCAACCTTCTACAGGAAGCTACAGGACTTTCTACAAGAAGTTCTGTATTTCTACAGGAAACATCCTGTAGAGCTTTTGGACGGGCCAAAATTGATTGCAAGGAAGGATTTGGAGCTTGAAGTTAGCTAAGGAGGCATGCAACCACCCTTTTCTTCCATCCTCCACTCGTTTCACCTCCTTTCACCACCATCACTCTAATCTGAGCAAGCATACCTGCACATGCAACTAGAACTCTGTTTTTCAAATAAGAAAAGTTGTTTTTTTTCAATCTCAAAAATAAGGTCTTCTGAGGATCAAGCACTTACCTGTCTAGGCGACCTCAAGACCCTTCACCTGTGAAACGTGACTCGAATTATGTCAGCATGCGCCCGAGGAGGAGAAACGGCTACAGGATGTCCTACAGGAATCCTGTAGCAGCTGATCCAGCTGGAGTACCTACCATGAAGACACCAGCAGCTCGCAGAACTGGTGCATGCCGTATTCGCCACCAGAGAAATGGGTCTCCAAGACTCATAGTCAGCAGTAGCCAATGAAGAGGAGCTCCAACACTTGAGCACGATGCAACAGCATGCAGATCCAGCATCCCTCATCCTGAAACCTGATAAAAACCACGTCCACGGCCTCACAGGTAAGTGCCTAACCTTATTTCGTCAAATTACATAAGCTATACTTTGAATATGCATGACTGTGAGAATGGATGGATTGAACAAGGCTGGTTGCCATTCAACTGGCCACCACAGCCAGTCAAGCGGCCTCGTAGGATCTGAATTTGATTGGTTATGCCGAAAGGTTGGATAATTGGCATGTGGGAAGTGTCCAGTCGGGGAGAAGCAGAGGTATGACAAGAATGGCAACGGTAAATGTAGAGGAAAGAATTCGACGGTCAAGGGCACGCTGGGGAATGATTGCAATGACGTCGGCCAACGGATCAGCGGGGACAACTCACCCCCGTGCCATGAATTCCGTAGCAATTCGAAATCGACCGGTTGATACTTATGATGCACTGCAGTCATTTATGATCACAACCGTTTTACAGCTGAATGCGCGCCCTCCTCCTCTGCAAGTGTTTAGCCTGAGTTTTCGACCTGTTCAAACGTCCTGCTACCGCTCAGACTGGTCCTGCGCTACCGTAACCTCCTCTAGAGGCCGAGAACAATTTTTACAGGAAGCTGCGCTATAGGAAACACGGCATCCGAAGCAGCGCGGACTGTTCACGTCGAGGGTGGCAAATTTCAGTGAGGTAGGCAGAATTCAACTTCCCCATGCAAAAAAATTCCAAAGGTGGTGAATTCGACGTAGTGAGGGGGGTAGAGAAATGTGAATGCAATTATGTCTGAGGTTTTTTTATATGTCGCTGCCGAAATTGTCTTAGTGATTTGCATGCGAGATTTCCTCCACGCGTGAAAAAAAATCCCTCCTGTAGAAAGTGATACACTGTCAAAACACTGTTAAAATTGTAAATTTTATGCGACTATGTGTATAATGGAGACGTAGCTCTGCACTCCGTGTGAAAATCCTGAAGTTCTCCTTCTGTATATGTGAGCAGGCAAGTTCAGCATAGGGTAATTGACCAAAGATATCTTTTTTATGCTCTGAGGAGGAAATCCACCTAGAATTCCCAGTCTGCGTGAAAATGAGAGCAAACACAGAGTTTTACCATGCCGGGAGGGTTCATTCGAAAAGAACCTTCGGACTCCAAGAAACTACGGGAAACCCCTGAGGTGGTGGACTTGTTTTCTCGTGCACACTGGATGTCATTTTGTGACAAGCTCCAAGGTCACGATGATGAAATTGCGGAAGAATTCCTCCGGTCCCTAAAGCCGAAGTCAAAGACATTGGCCGTTGTCAACTTCAGAGGACTAACCCTCAGATTCACCCCACAGCTCATCAGCAGGGTAACTGGTCTTCCAATGGGGGTGCCTTGGGATAAGGAGGAGAGGAAGCTGGGTCAGAAGGCTAAAAAAGAATTCTTCTTGCTAGAAGAACAATTCTCAGAAGATAAGAACGGAGTTCGGAGGACTAGCCTACAACCGTTATGGAGTGAAGTTAGCCTCCAAATTATGAAGTATATTACGTGTGAGGGGTGATTTAGCATCGTATATGGTTATCATTTTCGGATGCTCATAGAACTCAGACACCACATGGACCTACCCTCAGAGAAAAAATTGAGCATTCCTTATTTCCTACTACAGTCCATGACTGAGTGTGCCACCAAACTCAAAGAGGGGACACCAGACCAGCTAGCTCATCATGGGCTTATTAAGCTCCTCGTGGAAGATGCACTCCACACTTTCACTGTCCGTGTCTCCTGGGAAATTTTTCGGAATATGTCGAAGGATGATGACATCCGTGTCTTAGCCAAGGAGCTCACTTCTTCTAGCAGTGAGGAGAAGGAGCCTACTCAGGAAGAGAAGAAAGTTAAAAAACAAGAAACCCCTAGCAAAACACTAAAGAAAGAACAAAAAGGAACACCAGCAACAGGGCAAGCTGCCAAAATAGGGGATGATAGAATTTCACCAACGCCTAGGGAGAAAATACTACTGAGCAGGGCAGAACGGACTGAGAAAGTCCAAGATAGTAAGGGCACCCCTAAGGCAACCTCAGCCAAGATAAAAGAAAAAGTCCCCTCGGCCAAGCAGGCTAAAACATTGCCCTTGGCTTCTACGGGAAAGCAGCAGAGTATTTCTACAGGAAAGTTGAAAACGGCTTCTACAGGAAGCCAGAAAGCAACCGCTACAGGACTTTCTATAGGAAGTCCGAAAGAAGGACAACAAAAGGAGAAGTCGGCTGAAATCCTAGCTAGGGAGGCAACAGCTGTATTGGCCACCCTAAGTACCTCTCCCAAGCCAAAAGAAAAACGAAAGAGGGAGACTCCTCTGTATTTCAAAGCGAGAAGGAGTGTAAGGATTAAGACTGGCAGACCCCAGCCTCCATTAAAAGAACCGATCACCATCGTGGATACCCCTACCACACCAAAGGATAAATCCCCCTCCAAGGCATCCATTACTTATGAGCGGGGGAGCCCAAAAACATCCTCATGGAGGGATAGAATGGAGAAATTGAGCTCAGAAGCCTCTCTACAGGATGCTGAGGCTATTCTACAGGAAACTTTAGCTAGGCTGAAAGAAACTGAGCAGATGGAGGAGAGAGCATCCGAGTCACTGCAGGAGGAGGAGGGAGTAGCCAAGTCACCACAGGAGGAGGAGAAAGCCGATGTTATCATGGAACCAAGCCCCCAGCCCAACTTGGGCTCTTATTTTAACTTTTTGGAGGCCAGCATAATTATTCCCCAAAAGTTCACAGTGCCACTATTTCTAGCACTAGAGGAAGAACGGGTACGAACCCACACGTGGATGAGGATCGCTAAATCTAAGAGGGTAGCAGACATATGACCTCTAGAGGATAGGCTCAAGGAAGCACAAAGGGAGTTGGCAAGAGTAAGGCATGTGGAAAGCTCTCAACAAGCCAAGTTAAGAGAAGAGAATGAGATGCTCAGACAACAGCTCTAGCTGCAGGGACAGAGGAAAGAAAAGGACACGGCAGCCAAGGATCCCTCAGCAGAGCCTCAAGGAAAAGAAGAGATGCAAGTTGATCTCGAGGAACTTAACCAGCAGCTACAGGAAAGGGCACTGCAGGTAGATATGGGGATACAATCCCTGAAGCAGCAGGTGCAAGAAAAGGAGGCACAACTGGCCTGCATGGCCAGTTGGGCAATGAAAGCACTGCAATGTAGGTAGCCAGCCCAATCCTATGGCCTGTACCTAAGGGACCAATGGCTGCAGTTCCAAATCAACACGTTGGCACAGAGGGGTATCTCCCACATCCAAAACCCCCAGCAATTCATAGATTTATGTAACACCAGTTCATCGGAAGATAAGGCCAATCTTTCCGAGTTTTACCTCCATAATTTGGCCCTTCCAAACATCACTTCGTGGGACCCCAACACAGCAGTAGGGGACATACAGCTGATGGCAATGACCTCATGGTTAAACCACGAAGAGAAGAGAGCAGCTGAGGTCAGGAATGTCATGGACCGGGAGTTACATGAACCACTGCTGATTAGAGCAGAGCCAGGGGACCCCACAGCATTGATATCCGCTCACCAGCACCTAGCAACCAACTCTCAGGTTTTATTAGAGTACATGGATCGTCAAGCCCAGGCCATAGCACACTTCGAGGATATGGAGCGATTACTAGGGGAAAATTGTGTTCATGCTTGCACCCGTAGGTGGAACACATTGTCCCACAGCCTCAAAATCCGAGAATATCACAGTCCAACTCGGATGAGGGAGGCTTTGACACGGGTACCTCTCTATAAGAAGTCTATGCAGAACCTCCAAGCCAATTGGATAGGACTCAAGCTAAGTCCACCCTTGCTTTTGGGATTGTTAGAGGGAGGCACAGAAGAGGAGGAGCATAAGTAGTGGGAAGTGGTGGAGAGGAAGGCCGGATTCCATGACAGTGTGGAGGACACTACTTCATAAGCCTGGGATGTGAGAGTGGCAATTAAAGCAATGAAAGACGAGGAGTTGGACTAGTTGTTCAGAGGATGAGTAACCCTTTTAGCAGGGGGGTGATGATGAGCCCCAAAATTGGTAACTTGTTGGGCTCATTTGGCCTAATTATCCCTGTTTAGTCATTGTTCAAATACTTCATTTTACATAGCTTATGCATTATTTTCAATATGTTTATGTCATTTGTACGAATAAGGGAAGTCACTCTTCCTAGGTGGCTAACACGTGCTTATTTCAGGTTTTTTGACACATATTGGAGCAAAGTCAAGCAATCATGGGCTATAAGATAGCCAAGCCTGAGGTGAGGATTCATAGGGGGGTTGTCTACGGCATTAAGTAACCCTTCCTTGGGATCTTCACCCCCAAATCCGAGCTCCAAAGACTACCAAAACCGAATCTAGAAGGCAGCCAAGCAGAATTTAGAAGGGACTATCTAACTCACAGTTTGGACAGCCGAGTTCCACAGATTGAGGAGGCTAGCTAGGTCCCTCGTGATGTATAAATGTTGAGGCCTCACCCTTCGTAAGGGACTTTTGAAACTATTGCATATTTTGCACCTCAGTGCTGCCAGTCCTATTTTGTTCTTTTGTAGCCATTTTTGGCATCACTCTTATGATTATTTTTGGATAATGAGAAGCAGTTTGATTCCCTATCAAATATGAGTTTTTCATGGGAGCCATAGCTCTCAGGGTTGGGCCCAACCTGAGAGCCTAGGGCCTCCTTTCTGTACTGTTACTTTTCCTTTACGTATCATTGTTTCCCTTTATGCATTTGAACGTATTTTTGTTATGTAGATTTAGTTATGTTACTTGAATAGATCACTGTTTATGAATGACATTGCTTCAGGTGATTTGGTAGGATAATAACAGAAAATCCTCCAAGAAAAGGGACAACCATACTCCCGGTTTCACCTCATCCTTATTGGATTAGGGGCTGGAATTGAGGAAGCAGTGCTACCTCAACAAAAACACTAGTTTGCTTGACCATGCAATCCTTAGTGTACTATTTTCATTTGTAGAGATTAGTCATGGGTTTGGACATCTGAAATGTTTCTTTGCATAGTTTATGTACAAGGTTTTCTTCCCAAATAAAGCTGCTGTTCATTTATGTTGTTGATGGTTAGACTAGACTAGCTCAAGATTTGATCATTTGCAAGACTGTTGATTTGATCGAAGTACACCGTGCAGGGCATCTCCTCCATTATTTCATCCCCCCAAAGTATCATCTGAGCCACCTATTCTGTCTCCTAGTTGAGTTTCTCGTCTCCCATCTTTCCTTTTGTCCACGTAACCCTACCTTCTTGCTCATCATTGCCTTAGCCTTCTTAAAGCCAAGTCAACCGTCTACACCTCCTCACCGCTCCATCCACTAGTCCTTAGGCCATTTTAGACCCCTATCCTACCTCCAGATCCATCCATGCACCTTCCCTCACTCATCCATCCCCTAAAAACTGATTTCCAAACATCCTGTAGAAATTTTGAAACATCCTGTAGAAATTTCTGAACATCTAGTAGAACCCCTGCAGACTTCCTATAGAAGCTCACAAATGAGGCTTCTTGATAGCCAAACTTTGTGAAACTCTCTAGAAGAGTGTTATGGACTCCTTAGATCCTCTCTGAACCTTTCCAACCTTTTCCAAGCATTTCTCTTCCTTGATCCACCCCTGCACAGTAAAGCACAGTTCAAGCATATGCATGAGAAAATTGACAACTTAATAAAAAATACAAAAAGATTTTTTCTTAGGACAAAGGTAGTCTAAACACATGTATTTTACCTCCATAGAAGTAATGGCATCTCTTTCAGTAGTTTGCACTCTCATTTTTGCATCAGTAGGACTAGCTGGTAGAATTAGGGTTTGCTAGGGTTTGCGCTTTCCTTCAGTTTTCAATCTCTTTTCGCAAGTAGATTAGCTTCCTTTGAGTTAGCTTTCATCCATCAGTTAAAAAGCTTCTTCTAAGAGCTCATAGAAGTTGGCTTAAGCTCCTAGTAGACTTGTGCCAGCTAACCAAGTGACAGCAGCGGCAAGAGCTAGTACTTGTGCATACAACACCGTTGCTTCCAAGTTTGTTACAAACGACTGGTTTGATAAAAGTAAAGAAGGGAGCCCCAGGAGTTGCAGCATTATTGCTACAATACTGGAGCCCACCACCTTCACTAGTTAAAAGGCATCCATAGTGTACGTTTGAGATAAATATGCTTTGCATGGGATGATTTGTCATTGCCACTTTATAAAAAGTTTTATGATTGATTCCTTAGTCACAAGACTCGGAGCACTTCTCCAACTTTTGGTGGATATTCAACCACATCTCGTACTGATAGATTCCTTCATACTTCAATTTGTTGATCTGACTATAGAATGGTTGTCCCCTCCTTTTGCTATATATGTAAGGAGTCTAGGCTCATTCGGGCATCGGTTGTTAGTAATTGTGAGTTTGTAAGTCTTATGTTTTTGGAGCCTGAGCTCTTTGTCTGCTCTACAACTACGAATGATCTATCTGATTTGCTTGCATCACGTAAAGAACTCAGGTCTTTAGGTATTCTTAGAAGCCTACGCATCAGTGTAACCCAATGGTGAGAACCTAAAGTGGCCTAAAAGTTAGAGTGTTAGGGTACATCTATGTTCAGTCTTTGTTCACAGACAAAGCCTATGTATTCACCAGGTAGCCTCCAGTAAAGCTTGTTCAATGTTGGATAGCTCAGGTCTAGTAAATGTGAACATAGTCAAAATCTAGATTGAATAGTTTTTTATTATGGTAATCCATTTCAAGATAAATAAAGAGTGTTATTTCATTTTCTGCTTCTGAGTATTATGTGCTTTGGTTTGTGCTACTAAGATAGTAATTCTTTCATAAAATTTCATCACTACATCAACTAGCCAAATGGATGCCAAAGCCTGTGGAAGGCCAAGGGTGTCATTATGATGGTCTCAGAGAGTGTGAAAGGTTACTGGTAGTTTTGAGTTCATAACAACAAGAAAGAAGAGGCTCATCAAGGCCAAGAGAGAGGAGACTCAACAAATCACACTATTGTAGCACTACTGTAGTAGCACTATAGCACTAATCTTGCAAGCTTTGTTGAAAGCCTTCTTACAATCATAGGTTTATTAAGCGCAAATTGATGTTTTGTCTGTCATTACCAACCACTCATCATGACGGTATATGAATTGTTGTAAGACATGATGGCTTGGGTAATTATACATGTGTCTTACATCTCTAAATGGTTCATGAATACATTCCATGTAATTTTTATGAAAACATTTATCACAATTTAAGCGGAAACAGGCCTCATAACAGATTGGATCAATGGTTCTATGGTTAACACCATAGTCATCCCACCAATCCTCTAGCCATTTTCACTATTGTGATCTTTGTCCAGTTTTGATAGAGCGAAACTTAAGCTTAGTGTAGTTTGTCTCATTTTTGCAATTTACATTAAGCAGATCCCACCAAAGCTATTTATAACCTGCAAAATCAAACACTGTGTTAGGGAAAATGAGTTTAGGATCATTTTTATGCCATAAGTTTGGATGAGTAGTTGGCGATTCTGTATTCCAGGCTCTGTTTATAATGAAGTATCTATGACATATTCTTCTTCTGTCACTTCCTTCATTCCATATCATTGATATATCTTCAAAGACATTTTGTAGTACTTATTCTTCCCTATATGCTCTTACCATACTATTTAAGTAAGTCATGTCATGTATCCATTATTACCTTCTGGAAAGACTCTTATTTCTAGTACAAGATGAAGAAGATCAGTGTGTGGCTGTAGATTAGCATCCAATACTTTTGTGCTTCAGAGCTACCATGTGGGCTTCCAATTTTTTCTGTATTCATTACAACTTTGATCTTCATTTATTGTTCTGAGGACTTCTTGGTTTTGATTTGGATCCCATTTAGTTACTATGACCATAATTTGGTCTTGTTCTTGGTGTTGGATGTTTTGAAGGTGTTCCCTACTTGAATAGTCAGGGAGACAATTTTCATTACCCTTTATATGTTCCACCTGAAAATCAAAATTTGAAAACAATGCTTGCCATCTTGTGAATTTAGCTTCCCCCAGTTTTTTGATATTTTTTTTCAAAACTTTCTTTAACGCTTATGCATTAGTCCTGAGGAGGAAGGTTTTTTTGATAAGATGAATTTTAAATTTATTAATGCAATTCCATGCAACTTTAACTTCCTTTTTAATGGTGTAATAGTTCTTCTTAGTAGGGTTCCATGTTCCTGACGCAAATTGAATAATTTGCTCTTTTGACCCTTTTCTTTGTTTCAAAATACCTCCCCAGCCAATATTGCTAGCGTCTGATTCCATGATTTTGAATGCAACATCATCTGATATATATAAGATGGGGAGAGCTTTTACCTTAGACTTGATATTTTGTACAGCTCTAGTATGAGCTGGAGTCCAGTGTTCAGGATTCTTGCGTAGGCATTGCTTCAACAGACTTTTGTCCTTTGCGCAATCTTGGTAGAAATTACTAACATAATTGAGGCAGCCAAGAAAATGTTGCAGCTGAGTCTTGTCAGCTATTATATCTGGAAACTTGCTTGAAAATTCAGGAGCATGTTTCTGTAGTGAAATTTGGCCATTAACAATATTGCGGCCTAAAAACTTAATGGAGGTTTGAAAAACCTAAAGCTTATTATTACTTGGGACTAAACCATTTCTTTTGATGGTATTTACAAAGATCTGGATATGCCTGAAATGATTTTGCAATTTCTTGGAAAAAATCAAAATGTCATCTATATAAACAATTAACCAATCAAAAAATGGCTTAAAAATGTTATCCATCACCTTCTGAAATTTTGATGGAGCATTCTTGAGGACAAATGGCATAAAATTCCATTCATAGTGCCCTACTGGGATACTAAAGGCGGTTGTAAATTTATTTTTCTCCAAAATGGCGACTTGCCAAAATCCTGATTTGAGGTCAAATTTTGAAAATACTTTGGCTCCTGCAATTCTACTTATCAGATCACCTTTGTGCAGGATTGGATATGTATCATCTAATAGTACTGCATTTAGAGGCTTGTAATTTATGACCAATCTCAGGATTCCTCTAATTTGTTCTACTATTTTATTGACATAAAACCCATAACAGTTCCATGGACTGGTTGATTCTCTGATCAGTCTTTTATCTAGCAGGTTCTGGACCCCTTTTTGACAAAGTTCTCTATATTCTGTATTCATTGGGATTGACTTTCTTTTACAAGGTCTACCTGTGTATTCTAGTTTGTATGGGAGCTCAACTAAATGTTGCTTTCTATGCCAAAATGCATTTGGTTCTTTAGCATTCATTTTCAATCTGGACATTTAGCTTTGAAATCTTTTTCTATACTACTGGAGAAGTTAACTGCTTTGAGATGCTGAGAGTGGATTTCAGATCTTTTAAATTCGATAACTTGGATACTTCCTTTTCCAGTTCTTTCATAGTTTGTACCATTGTTGAGACTATTGGAGTCAATACATATGGCAATTCTCATTCTTCTAGATTGGCCATATGTTGTTCTTCTTCCTGTATGAACCATAAGGTTCTACAACAACTAGAAAAATGTTTCCTAGGATGCAATCAATTGGGTTGTCAGCAACAACAAATTTCAATTTTATACAATGTTTTTCAAAACATATAGGAGCTTTGGGCACTTCATAATTCAACGTCCTATGGCCTAGACCAATAACTTCTCTTTTAGATTCCATCCAAAATTTTACTAGGATAACTTTATTATTGAGTATATTCACATTTGCTCTAGAATCAATGAGAGCAGTCACGTTAAAAACTTCATTCTGTATACAAATTTGTACCTATATGTGGTGTTGCTAATACTTGACTATGAGTATCCGCATTTCTTGAAAACCAGAATCATTATCTTTTACTCCTTCATAGATCTCGACATTTTCTTTATAGTAATCTTCTTGTTGGTTCCCTATTGTAGTTATACCCCTTATTATTATTTTTGTGCCACTATTATCCCCATATTGTTATTAATGTGTCCCATAGAATCCCTCTATTGTTATTTTTGTGGCTTTATATTATTATTGTTAGGTCGGTTAGGTTATATTGTGACTCCTTAGACTCCTATGTATAAAAAGGAGGTTTAGTCATTTGAATCATCCAAGAATTGTTCATTTATATAATGTAAATGAGGTTGCCCCCTCAAAGAGGCTGAATTATAAGGCATTGACCTATCTTTTCTATCTTTTCTTGAGATGGTTTCATAACATTTGGTATCAGAGCTTTGGATTCTAGGGTTTCACTGCTCCAAACAAGCCATCGTGGCATTTTCGCTATAACTTTTTTTCTGCGACGTTTTAGAAGATGAAAAAAAACCCATTTGAGAAGACATCGCAATAAATCGTGGGTCTGAATTTCAGAGCTTTTTGCACTATATTTGCAGAGATATGATCTGAGGAAGTTGGTCTTTTTGCAGAGTCCTTGATTACATTCCAAATAGGTGACTTGGGGAAAATCGTCATAACTTTTTCTCTGAGCATTGGATTGAAATTTCGTAAGAGGGTACAGAAAGAGGATGAACTATAGTTTCTTCTATATATTTTTAAGAGCTAAAGGTCAAAACAGTGACTCGTGGCATGTCGTACAAGTTTGCTCTACTGAACTAGTCTATAATCAAGTCACTGTTGGAGATTTTGCATAACTCTTCCTTGGAGAATCCAATTTGGATCAAACTGGTGGCATTGGAAAGAGGACACAGAGGGCTACCGCAGGTTGCAATTTCAGAACTAGATGTTTTGAAAGTACAGAGCTACATCAGAGGAAATATCAAGCTCCTACAAAGAAAAAAAAGGTGTGTAGATTCTTTTAAACTTTTTCTTAAGATTGGTTTGAAAATTTATTTTGAAGGAATTCAAAGGGCTAGTAGAGCATTATTATCAGTAACTGATGCCCCGAGGAAAGAAAATGCAAACACCTAGTAAGGACCCTGAAAGCTCTAGCATGACTCATGAAGAAGAGCAAGAAATGCTACATGATATATCAAAATTACAACAACAAGTGCAAAAAATGTCAGCCTCACAAAAGGTAACAAAAGCTAAGATAAATGGCATGGAATCTAAGATAAAGGGTGTGGAAGCTAAGATGAATGGCATGGAAGCTAAGATGGATGACTGGAAGACAGATTTGAAGACAGACATGGACGATTGGAAGACAGATTTGAAGACATACATGGGCGATTGGAAGACAGATTTGAGGACAGACATGGACGAATTGAAGATAAATATGAATAAGCTGCTACAAGAAATGGTCACTAAGGGTGAAAGGGTAGTAAACAAAACTCATGATGAGAACAAAAGAAATGTTAATCATGATTCCATAGACTCTAATGTGGGATTGAAGACCCATCATATTCCAAAAATCGATATGAGGAATTTGATGGCAAGGATCCCGCAACATGGATATTACAGATGGAGCAATTTTTCGATCTCAATAATGTGCAAAACACACAAAAGGTACGTATTGCAACTTTATATTTGGAACCAAATCAGTTTGTATGGTATCAATGGCTTTGCTCTCGTAAAAAAATTATCACTTGGGAAATTTTTACAAAAGAATTGACAACACATTATGAGGATACAAAAAAAACACCTTTTTTAGCCAATTGATAAGTCTCAAACAAAAGGGTTCAATAATGGAGCACATTGAGGAGTTCCAAAAATTGAACATAAGGGTAAAAGATATTCTAGAGGAGCATAGGATTGATGTGTTCATAGGTCTTTAAACGATAATATCCAACATGATGTTTGCCTTTGGGAACCTGATTCATTAGAGAAGGCATTCAGGTTAGCAAGAAAAATAGGAAGCAAAATTATGGTAACCAAGAAGTATACCACTCACAACTATAAAGACGGAAGTGTTGTTGCCCCTAGTCTTCGACAACCTATAAGGTTGACACCACAACAATTGGAAGAAAAAAGAGTAAGAGGGATTTGTTACAGTTGTGATAGAAAATACACTAAAGGTCATAAGTGTGCTGAGAATATATTATTCTACATAGATTGTGAAGAGGAAGAAGAAAATGAGCAAGAAAGGTCAAAGGAAAAGGATATACTCCAAGAACAAAGCCTAGATAAAGAAGAAATGAATCTGATCATATCTTGTAATGCATTGGATGGAATTACCACTCCTCAAACCATCAAGATAGAAGGACAAATCAAGAAGAAAAAGGTAATAGTGTTGATTGATTCAGGAAGCACCCATAATTTTGTCCATTGTAAGGTAGCAAAAGAATTGAATTGCTTCCTATATCCAGCACCAGAGTGTCAAGTGATGATTGCAAATGGAGGAACAATAAATTTCTCTGGAAAGTGCCATAATATCAAGCTATCCATGGGACAATATGTATTGACTAGCCCAATGCTTTCCATTCCAATGGGAGGTGTTGATGTTGTACTAGGAGTCCAATGGCTACAATCCCTGGGTACAATAGCTTTTAATTTTCAAGAACTTTTCATCAAATTTCTTACGGAAAGAAAGGAAGTTGAATTAAGGGGTATTGCACGGAAACCAGGAAATATAATCAGCTCTAATGTTATGACAAAGATTCTAAAAAAGGAGAAAGGTGGTGTAATTGCACAATTATGTTTGCTATATGTTTCCACATCGGAATCATCTATTTCTCCAAATCTCGAAAAAGTCCTGGACAATAATTCCAAGGTCTTTGAGACTCGCAAAGGTCTCCCACCTATGCATGATCATGATCATGCTATTCATCTAATTCCAGAAAGTGTTCCTCTAAACATCAGGCCGTACAAATATCCCTATGCCCAAAAGAGTGAAATTGAATGTATGGTTGTAGAAATGCTAGAGGCTGGTATAATTCAAATAAGTCAAAGTTCTTTCTCTGCTCTAGTAGTATTGGTGCACAAGAAGGATGGATCATGGCACATGTGTCTGGATTATAGGGAGGTCAACAAGCTCACTATTAAAGATAAGTTTCCCATTCCTGTCATTGATGAATTATTGGATGAATTGCATGGATCAATTTACTTCACCAAGTTGGATCTTCATTCATGATATCATCAAATCAGAATGAAGATTGAAGACATTCCGAAAACAACATCTAGAGCTCATGAGGGTCATTATGAATTTTTGGTCCTGCCTTTTGGCCTTACCAATGCACCTTCAACATTTTAAGGTTTGATGAATTCAATTTCCAAACCATTCCTTAGAAAATTTGTGTTGGCATTTTTTGATGATATACTAATCTACAGCAAGTCTTGGAAGGATCATGTTGAACATGTTGACAGGGTGCTACAACTATTGGAGGAGAAACAATTATATGCAAAAAGATCCAAATGTTTCTTTGGAGTCCGGGAGGTGGAATATTTGGGTCATATTGTATCTCATGAAGGAGTTAAGGTAGACCCTAGCAAAATTAAAGCCATTAAGGAATGGAAAATCCCCACATCCATAAAGCATCTGCGAGGATTTCTTGGGTTGACAGGGTATTATCGCAAGTTTGTTAAGAATTATGGGAGAATAGCAGCACCTCTAACAACATTATTGAAGAAAGATTCATTTTCATGGACTCTAGAAGCAACAAAGGCCTTCGAACATCTTAAAGAGGCAATGTGCCAAGCACCGGTCTTAGCTACACCGGACTTCACAAAAAAACCTTTATTGTGGAATGTGATGCTTCAGGAAATGGAATTGGTGTTGTTTTAATGCAAGATGAAAGACCCATTGCTTTTGAAAGTCGTCCAATCAAGGGAAAGTTTTTACACAAAGCTATTTACGAGAAAGAAATGTTGGCAATACTCCATGCACTTAAGAAATGGCGACCCTACCTAATGGGAAGACACTTCAAGGTAAAAACAGATCATGATAGCCTTAAATACTTTTTAGAACACAGATTATCCTCTAAGGAGCAACAAAAGTGGGTCACAAAGATGTTGGGTTATGACTTTGAAATCATCTACAAAAAAGGGAAGCAAAATGTGGTGGCAGATGCACTCTCAAGAAAGGATGAGGATGTGGAAGCATTGTTGTGCGCCGTTTCTATTATCCAACCAGATTGGATAAACGAAGCAAGGGAGGAATGGAAGAATGACAAAGAAGTGTGGGCATTTATTCAAAAGTTACAACAAGATTCCAGTACATCTGATACATTTAGCTGGAAAAATGATTCGTTATGGTACAAAGATC
>APFE031444064.1:77095-91765 GCA_000404065.3 Pinus taeda
TTAAAGGGTTATAAGATTTGGAACCCAGTAACAAGGAAGGTTGTGTACAACCGAGATGTGGTGTTCAGAGAGGTAAAAGATGTTATTAAACATGAAGTCCAACCAAAGGAACCTGAGAAGATATATTTTGAGCTAAAGGAGGAATAATCAGACTCTACATCAGAGGAGGAATCAAAAGATGAAGAGCCACAAACTCCGGGTGTGAGAAGATCAGTTCGACAAAGAAGGCAGCCAGAAAGGTATAGTCCATGTGCTTTCTGTTCAAATTTTGCTTTATCTATTATTGATGATGATCCCAGAACTATGAAGGAAGCAGTAGATTCAGAGGATGGAAAACTCTGGAAAGAGACCATGGTTGATGAAATGGCATCTGTGCACCAAAATGAGGCTTGGGATCTGGTGGAGTTATCGGCTGGAAGGAAACCCATTGGTAGCAAATGGGTGTTCAAGAAGAAGGCAAATGTAGAAGGAAAGGTGGAGAAATACAAAGCTCGGTTGGTAGCAAAAGGTTATTCCCAAGTGTCAGGAATTGATTTTGGTGATATTTTTTGTCCTGTTGCCAAGGTAACTTCTATTAGATTACTTTTATCTATTACTGCTGCTTTTGATTTTGAGGTAGAACATATGTATGTGAAGACATCATTTCTTCACGGGGATCTGGAAGAGGAGATCTACATGAAGAAACCTGAAGGATTTGCGGTGAAGGGTAAGAAAGAACTGGTATGAAAGTTAAAGAAGTCTTTGTATGGGTTAAAAAAGTCACCAAGGATGTCGTATTAGAAATTTGATACATTTATACGGGGACTTGGCTTCACCAGAAGCAAAGTAGATCACTGTGTGTATTTTAAATTAATTGGTGACCATGTTACTTATCTGGTCTTATATGTGGATGATATGTTGCTGGTTGGAAATGAAAAAGAAATTATCCAGTATTGGAAGACCCATTTGTCCTCCAAATTCGACATGAAAGATCTTGGTGCTGCAAACTATATTTTGGGCATGGAAATTAAAAGGGATTGGACAAAGAGGAAGCTCTGGTCAAAACCAGAGGATGTATGTCGATACAATATTGCATAGGATTAATATGCAAGATAGTAAACCAGTGATGGTTCCTATTCCTGTAGGTGTAAAGTTATCTGTTGAACAATGTCCCAAGACACAAGAAGAGGAAGAGGACATGTTCCGTGTTCCATATGTAAGTGCAGTCGATAGCCTGATATGTGATGGTTTGTACTAGACCAGACATTGCACATGCAGTGGGAGTATTGAGCAGGTTTATGTCAAAACCAAGGAAGGATCATTGGACAACAGTGAAGTGGGTTTTCACGTATTTGCGTGGCACTAGTGATTATGGTTTGTGCTACCAAGGAAGACCAAGCTTGGATAGATTCTTAGATATTCATGGCTTTGTTGATGCAGACTGGGCTGGAGATCTGGATCAGAGAAGATCTACAAGTGGGTATGTGCTTAACCTATTTGGAGGTGTAGTCAGTTGGATGAGTAAGAAACAATCTGTAGTGGAACTATCAACTACAGAGGTAGAATACATCGTAGCCGCTCATGCAAGCAAGGAAGCAGTTTGGTTGCAGAGATTGTATTCAAGTACAGGGTTACTATAGGGAGCTATAAGGACATACTGTGATAGCCAAAGTGAAATTTTCTTGGAAAAGAACCCTGCATATCATTTAAAGACAAAGGACATTGATGTTCAGTATCACTTTGTGAGGGATATTATAGAAGACAAAAAGGTGTTGCTGGTAAAGGTGGACACTTTGAAGAATATTGTAGATGCATTAGCAAAATCTATGAGCTCTGAGAAGTTCTCTTGGTGTAGAGAAACAATGGATGTTGCAGGGCTGGATAAATGACTAAGCTTTCTTGTGCCCCCCTGTGGAAAGAAAACAACAAGTGGGAGAATGTTGGGTTGTGTTATATTTTTTCCATGACTAGCCCACGTAGTTAATCGGGGGGTGAGAAGGGGGGCAGAGCCCCCCCTTTGTTGCACCAATTGCATAGCGGGGGGGGTCACAAAGGGTTTGAGTAGTGCAGGTAACCCCACTCTATGGGGTCTGGGTCAGCACCGTGGAAAATTTTGGTTTTGGACCTTATATTAGGTTGGGCAGACCTACCTATGGTTTTGTGCATGTTTTTTGCACATGGTTTTGGACGCAGGGGTTTTCGGTCCATAGTTTTGGATGCGATGGTTTTCGGTCCATGGTATTAGATGTTTCGAAATTGTTGGCATTATGATACAGGTGTTGTCCTTGATGGAAAGTCACTTAGATGAAAGATCATAGTACAACATGTCAACAACAAAGAATTATAGTTCAGACTACAAAGAATGAAGAAAGAGAGGTATACACAGGTTCACTTTGACCAAGTTGCGTATACATGCAAGTTTACTAAACAAAAGGGGTGTATACGTACACATGCACCTTCACAGAAGGAAAAGCGCATATGTCTTGGGAAAACAAAGTTTTTGGTCCAAGGTATTTGACCCAAGGTATTTGGTTTGAGGTATTTGGTCCAAGGTATTGGTCCTAAGTAGTTTTGTTCCATGGTATTGAGAAAGGCCTAAACTATAAAGAGGAGAAGATCATTAGGCCAAGGTGTGCAAGGATCTAAATATCTTAATCATATATGCAGGTTAATGAGATTTTGATGGTTTGCTTGATCTGGTCTAAGGATGCACCTATAAGGCTAATGAAGGTTGATAGACCGGGATCATAAAGGATTAAGAATTATTATCATTATGTGTTTTTATCTTGAACAGTCTAAATCTGAATAATGACGCATGTTTTATTCTGTAAATGTGATGATCTAGGTATGACTAAAGTCTGGAATAGTTGTAATGTTTAAGTTATCATTTACAGATTTGTATGCAGGTTCGCCCTAGTAAAAGAGTGTATACACGCTGGTTCAACATATCAAAGTAATGTATACATCATAAATTTGAATTTGCAGATATGTATGCAGGTTCCATTTGGTAAAAGTGCGTATACACACTGGTTCGGCACATGGAAGTAGCGTATACCTAATGAAGTATGATGTTTAAAGTTTCAGTTGTTTCTATTTGCTGTTGCAGAGTTCCGGGTTCTGCTTTATGTTCTGGTGCCTGTATTCTAATGACAGTGTTCTGAATGATCATATTAATTGTGATTTGTTTTAATGATGATGAGTTGTCAAGTGATTGATTGATTTAGTTATGGTTGATTCAAAATGTGATGACTGGGTTTCAGTGATTAGTTGATGTAGATGTATTTGATGGTAGTATTGCAATAATGATTTTTTGAGTTACAATGTTGTTGATGGGTCCAATATGAAAATTGGATGAAACATGGCCTTCAGATTGTGGTGTTGTATTCTAGGAGTATCCAGTCTGAAAATTCATGAAACATGGTCCCTGGTGGAAGAGTGGAGCTTTTTGTAGGCTAGCACCTACATACTAGTAAACATATAGGCTAGTACAAGAGCTAGGGGGTTGTATCTCCCTTCTAGTAGTAGCAGGAGAACGAGAGAAGGTTGTAGCCTTCTGCAGGTGGGTGCCTACGTACTAGTATGAGTCTGCACCAATAAAACATTGTAAACTGATTTTCTTATTATTGAAAAGAAGACATAGACGACAAGAGTAGGTGGTTTTTACCCACATTGAGTTTCCACCTTATATCTTGGTGTTCATGTGTGTTGCTTATGTGTGATGCTTTATTCTGCTTTTACTGCATTGTCTAATAAATCTCTGATATATTGGTTTAAGCTCAAGACATGATAAATTGTCTAAATCAAAAGTTCTCTGCATATACGCTAGTTGCTTTAAGTACGTTTGTGTGTACACGCTAGTTTACTTAACTAAAGTAGTGTATATAAATCTATTTGGGAAATAAAATTATAGATATGATAATAATGATCCACCCCCCTCTCAGTATTATTTCTAACAATTGGTATCAGAGCAGGTCCTTCAGAAGAAGCTTGATCGCTTGAAGGGAGATCCATCATCATGAGTAATCATGAAAACGTGGGATATATCAGACTGCCAATCTTTGATGGGAGAAATTTTGTTTATTGGAAAATAAGAACCACAACCTATCTACAATCACTTGGAACGGATGTCTGGGAAATTGTGGAAGGAGGATATACATTTCCAACAACAATTCCTACAGATATGGCAAGTAAAAAGCAATACGAGACTAATGCCAGAGCATTCAATACTTTATTGGGAAGTCTATCACAATCAGAATTTGTCAAAGTCATGCAGGTCAAATCAGCCAAAGAAATATGGGACAAAATCTTTCTGAGCTACGAAGGAGACTCTCAGGTAAAACATGCTAAGCTTCAAACTCTCATAATTCAGTATGAAGCTCTTAAGATGCACAATGATGAAAGTATAGCTAGTTACTTCATACATATAGATTAGGTTGTTAATTATATGAAGACTTTTGGTGAAGAAATAAAGGAAGTTACCTTAGTTGAGAAAGTTTTGAGATCCTTGTCTGCTAAATTTGAATCAAAAGTGTCTACCATAGAAGAAAAACGAGATTTGTAGACTATCACTATGACACAACTTCACGAAATCTTATTTGCCTTTGAGATGAGAAAAGGAGGACCATTAGATATGAGGGAAGCTGTATTTAAAGCTTCAAAAAAAGGAAAGGAAGAACACAATGAATCAGGACATATTTTAAAAGAAGAAGATGAGGTAAACTTTTTCAAGAAGCTTCAATTGGGTTCCAGAAGATTTAGAGGTAAGCTACACCTCAAATGCTTTGCTTATGGCAGATTCAGTCATTATGCTGCCAAATTTCCTCATAAAGATAAGTATGAAAAAGGGAAGGAATATGAAAAATGGAATAGAAAACAAGTAGTAAATAAAAGGAGTTACTATACTCAAGAAGATAGTGATGGTTTATCAAAGAGTGATGAAGATGAAAACAGTAATGATTATAGACTTCTAATGGCTTATGACGATGATAATTTTTGGGATGCTTTAGAAGAGGATGACCTTCATGAAGAAATATCTAAACTCAAAATCTGTTTAGAATAAAAGAATATGATTATAGATACCTTGACATACCAACTTGTTGAAAAAGAAAAACACAATGAAAAACTAGAATGTGAAATTGTGGGTCTAAGAAAGGATCTTGAGAAAATGAAATCTCTCAATCTTAGATTTGCTAAAGGATCAAAAACTTTAAATGAAATTATCAAAGTGCAACAGTCTCCTCTGATAAAGATAGGTTTTGGATATACTGAAGAAGCATCTCAATCACAGAAGCCGTCAACCTCCACTAAAAGCTATCTTGATGTAGCAAAGAACAATGAACAGTATGACAATTGTCAGCAAAGGCATAAAGCAGATCACCAGGTAAATCAGACTCAATTTGCTTCAAGAATGAACAGAAGCCACAAGCAACATCAGGTAAATCATACTCAATTTTATCCAAAGATGAATATCAATAGAAACTACAATCACCAGGTCAATAGGTTCAATAGTTGCAGGAACTCCTTTAATGGGCAATGTTTTTCATGTCATAATTTTGGACACAAAGCTGCTCAATGTGTTGCTTACAAAACCATCATGACTAGAGAAGCACAAAATCAAAGGAATGTGGCAGGGATCAAGAAACATTCCTATAATAACTTTTCTCTTCTTGAAAATGAAACAAAATGCTCAATTTGTAACAAATTTGGCCATGAAGAATCTGAATGCAGGAGCAAATTTCGGCAAACATCTCAAAAGGAGAAAACTCCATTAAATCGCAAGATATGGAGAAGGAAAGAATATCAAACAGAAAGATGTGGTATAGCCTTGCATGCACAAGGACAAGAAAATCATTGGTACATCAACAGTGGATGCTCAAAACATATGACAGGTGACAAAGAAAAACTTCACTCATATAATGCCTTAGAAAAGGAAAAGAATGTCTCATTTGGAAATGACACTCCTGCTGTCATAAAAGGTAAAGGCTCTGTTTTCTTGAAAGAAAAGGTTAAGGCTAGAAATTTTATGTATGTATATGGTCTAAATCATAACTTGTTGAGTGTTAGTCAAATGTGTGTCAAGGAAATGAAGTGGTGTTTCGATCAAATAGATGTGTTGTTCGTGAGCTTGATACAGGAGAGAATGTGATCAAAGGTACAAGAACTCCAAACAACTTATACATACTCAAGGGAGGACAACAACAGTGCTATCTAAGAAAAAATGGTGAAAACTGGCTGTGGCATAGAATATTGGGACATCTAAGCTTTTCTCAAATAAGGAAAGCATGCAGATTCAAGGCTGTTCATGATCTTCCAGATATCAGCATCCCTAAAAATACAATATGCAAACCATGTCAATTCGGTAAGCAAACCAGAGCTCACTTCATTGAAAAGGAAGGGTCAACTAGTAAGCCTCTTGAACTTGTCCATACTAATTTATGCGGACCATCAAGGAAAAAGTCACCTTGTGGAGACGAATACTTTATTTTGTTCATTGATGATTTTTCCAGAATGTGTTGGATAGGACTTCTAAAGCAAAAAGATGAAGCATTTGAAAAGTTCCGAGCCTTCAAAGCTCTGGTTGAAAATGAATCAGATCGAAAAATCAAAAGCCTCAGATCCGATCGAGGAGGGGAATTTACCTCGGATGAATTCTTTGACTTTTGTGAACAACATGGAATAAAAAGACAATTCTCCACCACAAGGACTCCTCAGAAAAATGAAGTGGTAGAAAGAATGAACATAATTGTTCAACAAATGGCTCGAGCTATGCTAGATGAATCTAGAACTCCTGCAACCTTTTGGGGTGAAGCTGCATTCACTGCTGTAACTATTCTCAACCAAGCAAATGTTCGGGTAAATAGCACTCAAACTCCACATGAAATTTGGTATGGAAAGACTCCTACTGTAAAATACTTTAAAGTTTTTTGAAGCAAATGTTATATCAAAAGGGCTGATGAAAAACTTGGTAAGTTTGAGCCTAGAGCAGATGAAGGTATTCTTGTTGATTACTCTTCCCGACATAAACGATATAAATGTTATAATAAGAGACTTGGGAAAATTGTTGAAAGTGTTGATGTTGTAGTTGATGAAGCATGCAAAAATCCAAAACAGATAAAAACAAAACATTATAACAATGAAGAATATGGGGATTATTTTCCCACATCAAATCACAATGATTCTAAAGAAGAAACCAATGAAGCACCAGAACAAGAGATAACAGTAGAAGAAAAGACTCCATCCAGGTATGTTCAGAAAAATCATCCAGAAATTCAAATTTTAGGGGAAAAAGAGGCAGGTGTATAGACAAGAAGAATTATTACAGAAACCTCAATCTATTTAGTATTACTATCCTCCACCGAACCTCAAAATGTAAATGAAGCATGCAAATATGAATGTTGGGTCAAGGCCATGAATGAAGAACTTGAGCAAATTGAAAGAATAATACTTGGGAATTAGTTCCTAGACCTCATGACAAAAATATTATAGGAACTAAATGGATATTCAAAAACAAGTTGAATGAAAATGGAGAAGTCATTAGAAACAAGGCCAGACTTATTTGTAAAGGGTATGCTCAACAAGAAGATATAGATTTTGAAGAAACTTTTGCCCCTGTTGCTATACTTGAAGCCATAAAGATGTTTCTTGCTCTTTCTAGCTTTCAAAAATTCAAAGTATACCAAATGGATGTATAATCTGCTTTCCTTAATGGAGATTTCGAAGAAGAAGTTTATATTGAACAACCAGAAGGATTCATTCTTGGAAATGATTCAAAACTTGTATGCAGACTCAAAAAGGCTCTCTATGGTCTGAAACAGGCTCCAAGTGCATGGTATTACCACCTTGACAAATATCTACACCAACATGGTTTTTCAAAAGGGTCGGCAGATAGCAATCTATATATAAAGATTGACACTGATAAATTGCTAATTATTGTTGCTTATGTTGATGATATCATTTTTGGTGGCAATGAAGAATCCATGAGTCAAAATTTTGCTTCAGTAATGCAACAAGAATTTGAAATGTCCTTGCTTAGTGAACTTACCTATTTTCTTGGTCTACAAGTTCAACAAAATAAAGATGGTATTTTTCTTTCACAAACGAAATATCTCAAACAGATCTTGAAAAGGTACAACATGGAAGATTCTAAACCTGTATGTACCCCAATGGTAACATGATGAAGTCTCAACTCAAATGATGAATCAGTAGAAGTACATCAACCAACTTATGGAACCATGATTGGCAGTCTGCTTTATCTAACAGGTACCCGATCTAACATCATGCATGCAGTAGGAATAGTTGGAAGATTCCAAGCAAATCCAAAGAAATCTCACCTTCAGGAAGTCAAAATAATTTTCAAATATCTTCAAGGAACACAGAACTTTGGTTTGTGGTATCCTAGAGATATAAATCTTACTCTTCATGCATATACAGATGCAGATTGGGCAGGAAGTGTTGATGACAGAAAAAGCACTAGTGGTGGCGCATTCGATATATGTTACAGGTTAGTGTCTTGGTTCAGCAAGAAACAAAGTTCAATTGCGTTATCTACAGCTGAAGCAGAATATGTGGCTGCTACATCTTGCTACACACAACTACTTTGGATGATGCAAACCTTGCAAGAAATTCAAATCACATGTACTCCACCCATATCCATTCTATGTGATAATACAAGTGCCATTATTATTTCAAATAATCCAGTCATGAACTCCAAGACTAAGAAGATACCCATCAAATACCATTTTCTACGTGAATAAGTGCTTGAAAAAAAGGTCAAATTGGAGTATGTTCCCTCCAAAGAACAGGTTGCTGATATATTCACTAAACCACTGCCCAGAGAGACATTTGAATATCTCAAACAAAAGCTAGGAGTAGTTGCTGCATCATCCCGCTGTTAAATTCCAATTTTTCAGAGAAAGGTTATTATACGCGTGTTTCATTAAGTATAGTTACGTACACACGTGGGCTTTTGTGGGTCAAGGAGCGTATATGTTTTTTAAACAAGAAAAATAGTGGGGCAAGCTTTGATATGGGTACTCTGACTGATATTGATGATTAATGTCTATCGATATGCTCTGTTCATTAATTTTATCTAATTGACAAAGATGCCTTGATCATTGACATGTTAACAATGCATAGGTAGCACAGGTTCAGGGGGAGCATTAGCCTTCATGTACATTCAGTGTTGTTGGCATTATGATTGTTGAGTCTAGCTATGGCTTCATATATTTATACCATTTGTTGCTCAAGTCATGTAAAAATCTAGGGTGTGATATGTCTTCTCATACATTTGAATGAGTCCTCTTGGACAAATGATGTAATTTGTATCCCCACTTTACATGGGATGGATGATGTAATATTTCTTGTTTTTGTCATGTATAAACACTTGGTATACCCCCACTTGATTGGGTGGATGAGTCAAATTTGGTATATCCCCACTTGGTTGGTAGATGGATGTATGTATGAGTCATTGGTGATAGGAAGGTCATCCACACATAGTTGAGTTATAGAGTCATGTTATTCCTTTAGAAATATTTTTGCAGACTTTGCTTGTGCTCAGGGGGAGCATGGATGGTTTCTGTGCATCTCAGCATGTACAAAAGGGGAGCTCAATTAGATAATTCAACATGCACTTAGGGGGAGCATGAATAACATAATGTATGTCAAAGGGAGAAAATATCTTGGTCCACCCTTTGCCCTTGATGTCAAAAGGGGAGAGTGACTTGGTGTTGTTGTTGCCATCAAGTCCAAACAAGGAGATTATTGGCATTATGATACAGGTGTTGTCCTTTATGGAAACTCACTCAGATGAAAGATCACAGTACAACATGTCAACAACAAATAATTACAGTTTAGACTACAAAGAATGAAGAAAGAGAGGCATACGCAGGTTCACCTTGACCAAGCTACATATACATGCAGGTTTACTGAACAAAGGGGGTGTATACATACACACGCACCTTCACTGAAGGAAAAGCGCGTATAACTTGGGAAAACAAAGTTTTTCATCCAAGGTATTTCTTGGTCCAAGGTATTTGACCCAACGTATTTGGTACAAGGTATTGGTCCTACGTAGTTTTGGTCCATGGTATTGAGAAAGGCCTAAACTATATAAAGAGGAGAAGATCATTAGACCAAGATGTGCAAGGATCTGAATATCTTATGAAGTGATGAATCATATATGAAGGTTAATGAGATTCTGATGGTTTGCTTGAACTAATCTAAGGATGCACCTATAAGGCTGATGAAGGTTGATGGACCGGGATCATAAAGGCTTAAGAAGTATTATCATTTTGTGTTTTGATCTTGAACAGTCTAGATCTGAATACTGATGCATGTTTTATTATGTAAATGTGATGATCTAGGTATGACTAAAGTCTGGAATAGTTGTAATGTTTAAGTTATCATTTACGGATCTATACGTAGGTTCGCCTCAGTAAAAGAGCATATACACATTGGTTCAGCATATCAAAGTAGCGTATACATCATAAATTTGAATTTTCAAATCTATACACAGGTTCCCTTTGGTAAAAGTGCATATACACGCTCGTTTGGCACATGGAAGTAGCGTATACCTTATGAAGTTTGATGTTTAAAGTTTCAGTTGTTTCTGTTTGCTGTTGCAAAGTTCTGGGTTCTGCTTTGTGTTCTGGTGATTGTATTTTGATGACAGTGTTCTGAATGATCAGATTGATTGTGATTTGTTTAAGTGATGATGAGTTGTCAAGTGATTGATTGATTTAGTTGTGGTTGATTCAGAACATGATGATTGGGTTTCAATGATTGGTTGATGTAGATGTATTTGATGGTAGTATTGCAGTTATGATATTCCGAGTTTCAATGTTGTTGATGGGTCCAATATGAAAATTGGATGAAACATGGCCTTTAGATTGTGGTGTTGTATTCCAGGAGTATCCAGTCTGAAAATTCATGAAATGTGGTCCCTCATGGAAGAGTGGAGCTTTTTGTAGGCTGGTATCTACATACTAATAAACATATTGGCTAGTACAAGAGCTAGGGGGCTGTAGCTCCCTTCCATTAGTAGCTAGAGAATGAGAGAAGGTTTTATCCTTCTGCATGTGGGTGCTTGCGTACTGGTATGATTTTGCACCACTACAAGATTGTAAACATATTTTCTTATTATTAAAAGAAAGACAAAGATGACAACAACATGTGGTTTTTACCCACATTGGGTTTCCACCTTATATCTTGGTGTTCATGTGTGTTGCTTATGCGTGATTCTTTATTCTGCTTTTTCTGCACTGTCTAATTGTCTAAATCAATAGTTCTCTGCATATACGCTGGTTTCTTTAAGTACAGTCACATATACACGCTAGTTTGCTTCACTAAAGTAGCGTATATAAATCTGTTTGGGAAATAAATTATAGATTTGATAATACTAATTCACCCCCCTCTCAGTATTATTTCCAATAGGCATGTATAAATATGTATTGTAACATTGAAAGGAACATAATGAAAAATCAAGCTGGTAGTCCCGGTTTTGAGATCCAGGGGAAAATCTCTATGTATATGTGTTTTATGTGTTATGCTCTCACATTGTTTATTTTCTGTGTCTTAGAATTCATATGCAGGTAATTTTTGTATGGGGTTAAAACCTACACTATGGGAACATTTTCTTGAGGCTTGGGATTCATCTACACCTTCTTTTGTGGATATTTCGAGGGCTTTTCAAAGGATATCCAAGGAATTGTTTTTTGAGATCTACAAACCATTTGAAGGTTAGATTGACACTATAATTGAATTATTCTCTAGGGCTCATTTAGGACACAGTTCCAGGCTATTTCAGAGGTTAGATGTGCACTGATCCTATGGTTAATTTGGATTGTCTTAAGGCCTTTTATAAGGCCTATTCAACTGATCTTTATTTCTAGAATTTTGTAGGACTTGATGTGAGGCTGTGTATAGGATTAATTTTTGCATTTTTCTATGGTATGTTTGGCTTTAATAAAGGCATATCTGAGATCATTCATGAGGAATATTGCAGACTTTCTTTAAGGGATAATTTGTGGCTTGTTTCAGGATTATTCAATGGCTTTTTCATATCATTTGACGAGGTTTAGTATTATCTTTCTGTGGATTTTTCAGCCTACTCCGAGGCTCAATTTGAATCTCCTCTAAGGTCAAATTTTGGCTCAAAGGGAGGGTTACATCAACTCAACTCTGAGGTTGTTTTATATTAATTTTTGAGCCATAATCTAGGTTCATTCTAAGGTCCAATATCAATCCCGAGGTAGGATATTAAACTCAAGTTTGAACACAATACAAAGTATACTTTGGAAAAAAAAAATGTATTTTTTTTTCCTTGAACCAAGGGTGGTTCATCAACAACATTAAGGTTATTTCTCTTGGAAAATTTCATTTTAATTTGAGAAGGGTAATTCTGGTATAAGAGGTCTAATTATGTGACATCTTTTTGCATTTCAGTTGAAGACTGGTTAGGGCACAATCTATGGGTTTTGAGTTTATTTTCAAATAATCATTTTAGTTATTCCAAGAGCAATGTGATGAAGCCTATTTGAATTTTATCAAAGTGTAACAAGAAGAAGAGAGACAGATCATTGGTGTATTGAAAACTCCTAGCACTTTTGTGGAGAAACCTTGAGAGCTCTTTGAGGGTTATTTGAGGAAGTTTGTCTTAGGCTTGATGAAAGGTTGAGGTTTGGATTTGATAGTTGAACAGGGGCTAAGCTAGCTACTTTAAATTAGTGGAAAAAGGATATCACTGAGGGAATCTTCAAGAGCATCACTTGGTAGTTAGTGCCACACTTAACATCAACAAATTTGAAATCACTTAAGGGGATCTTCAGGCACAACAATGGCACACTTTACATAATAAAACTTGAGGTATGAAACTTACTATGTGATTTGTTTATATTAAATTGGTTGAAACCATTATCAAGTATGGCAATAATAGAAGTGAAACTTGACAATATACAAGGGGCAATTATGTAATTAGGCAATTTGGGTCATTATTGTACATCTCAAGCATACATCAACAATAAAGGGGTTTATTTAATATCTTTGTAAGTGGGTCATTTTCCTTGGTACAAGAGATGACAAGTACTTCTCTATTTTTATATTTTTAGGGTGGTTGGGTGGTGCTATGTAAGAGAGTGAAGTCTCCCTTAGGTTGTAGCTCAAAAATACTTCAGGGTGGTAGGGTCATGCTAGGGAATTTTAGAGTTTACAGGGTGTTAGAGCATACTTTTAGTTGGAGCTGATAAAAGCAGGGCATTGGAGCATCCTTCTAGTTGGATTTGGTAAAACCAATGTGTAGGAGCATCCTTTCAGGAGTTGGATCTTCCTGATAAATTGAATGATTTTCTAGAGTACTAGGAAGTTGGAGCTTCCCATTTAGTTAGAGTTAAGAAATTTTGTAGTCATCAATTATATTAGAAAAGTGTTTGGTGGTTTTTCTCCCAGAAGGGTTTCCTCCTAAAAATATATTGTGTACTGCTCTTGTGATGTGTTAATGATTCATGTTTAATTATTGTAATGATATGAAATTTAAAAATTAACTAATTGAAGTGGAATTTTTATTCACCTCCCTCTTATTGTTTCCAACAACCATATCAATCCCCGCTACTCATACATATGGGGATGGCCATGTGTGTACTTTGAAGATTATTGTAGAAGATTCAAAACTATAACTCTAATTGAGGTCTAAGAAAGTAAAACTACACTTAGATGGCTATTGTACAATGTTATGTACTAGGTCACTAAGAGGAGAAATGGTTACATTCATGTTATTGTATTCGTTCCATATTTGAGCAGAGAAACTAGAATGTTAAGTTATAAAGAATAACATAGGAGAACAAGATTCTGTAGAAAATGTACAAGCCACAAGTCTCATGTAACCCAACAAAAAGTACCTCTTTTTTCAAATTTTCATATTTGCATATTAAATAAAAGATAGTAAAGTGGCCTCACCTTCTAGCTAGGTTTTCTTTATATGGGTTTTCCATGGTAAATATTGTGTTTATTTGTGGATGATCTATGAGTATTTTTAGGCTCTATATTTTTGCATTTTATCTATTTCATACATTCAAGCATCAAGCCAATAATTATAGAATATGGTTAGATCAAAAGGAAATTAAATTCTTCATAAATATTTGTTTAATTTATTAGAATTGTTGTGATGAACTATTCTAATGGAATATCCATGGTAGCTAAATAAGGAATTTCCTAGCTTGGAGCACTATTTTGGTCAAATGGATCACTTGATGATGAACATTTCACTTCAAAGTAGCATTTTAGTAGCTTGATCATGTATATACCCTTTGTAAGAGGGACATTTGGTGCAAAAAGGCTTTAAATTCATTATAAGTAGTGTAGATCCATCTTAAGTCCAGATCTATCATGCAATGATAGGGATTAAACTCCTAATTATGAAAATCTCCTTTTAGAATGTAAAACTTGAGAAAAATGGTTTTTCACTATGTTTCAACTCCATGTTAAGAATGGAAGAAACTACAAATATCCCTCACACTAAGAAACTTGCATTGACTTTGTCATGTGGAAAGAGTTAATCTTGCGGACAAAACCAACCTCCCTAGAAGCTTAAGGCTTTCTAGTGACAAACAAGACAATTAAGAACAATCCTTCTCTAAACATGCATTTACCATACAAGAAATCAAGTGTTTAGATCCTACCTGTAGTCCACCGCTGTTGTAG
>APFE031444064.1:123068-154432 GCA_000404065.3 Pinus taeda
AGTTCCTCTTTCATAGGGATACATGAACCATATGGAGGCGCTCAATACACGTCAAACAAGCTTCTAGAATGCTCTAGATTTGACCACAAGTAACTTTTTAAAGATGAAACTCACGCCTTTTGACCTTTACAGGAGTTCACACCCACCCCTTTACATACAGAGCGTACAAGTACGCAGGTATTGTGAACTTGGGATGCGTACACGCAGGTAAGGTAGAGAGAAACTGTGTACCCAGAGATAAACATGTTTTTTAAAGACTCTCTCTTTCTTGAAGTTTGACATGGAGAGCAGAGGTATGAGGCTTGCCAAGGAGGATAGTATGACTATTGATGGAGCCATACTAACTGCAAATAGTCATGGTGACAAATTTTAGTGTAACAGACTTGTTATATATATATTAAATGAAATATTTTGATGTACACCTTAAGTCCTTCCATGCTCAATATGAACTTGACATATGGCATGCACATGTACACACACACACATATGGTTAAAACATTTCAATGCATGTTGCTCATAGTGAAGTAGATCTGTGATTCCTTCAGTGCTCAACATGGAGTTGACACTAGAACTTGAAAAATATATTAATAACAATAAATTATTTAAATGTTGGCCATAAATGACATATGTCAATGTCCACCTTGTTGGAAATGTAACTAGTTTTAGTATTCATAATTATCATTATACTCATGTCAATATGTATATCTTATGTAACAAACAAAATAAGAAAGAAAAAATATTATTTTAGATCATGGGTTTCATGCTTCTTATTGATGGTCTTCTAGGTAAAAGCATGTTCTTCATGCTTCTAGGGTTTGTTAGTTCGTAATATTTATTTTCATGAGTCAAGAGAGTCAATGTCATGAATATAAGACCAATATGGGAAACATGTACCTTGTAAAATAAATTATTTTGAGTCTAGAAAGTCTTGGAAGCCTCCTAGCACAAGTTTGCCCTGGAAGCTTCAAGTTGGCCTAAAGGAAGGTACTCGAACCCCTCAGATGTGTATAAATATAAGTAACTTCAACCTCATTTGGAGCTCACTCACTCACAAGTTTTATCTCTCAAGAAAAGTCTTATTTGAAGCTGAGAAGACTAAAAAATCTAGAGTGAAGATCAAGGAAGGAAGAAAAAGTCTTAAGTACTTGTTTTTGGGCTCCATCTCTCTCACATGTGAGAATAATTAGGTCTAGGAAGGCTGAAACTGCAAGCATGAATTGCAGAAGAAAAAGTTGCAGGATCAAGTCGTTGGAGGAGAAAATATTTTGATTTAACCTCATTGACTTTGAGAAACATTGTCTTGTTCAAAGGAAGATCTCTTGAAGAATTGTCCTAGGGTTTCTGCAACAACTACAGGGAAAAAGTTGCAAGGTCAAAGTTGAAGTTGGAAGCAGATTAAATCAAGATTGAGATTTGATGATCTGATCCACTTGGAAGGGCTTCTTGAAGGGCTTAATTGGTTTTTGGAGGAGGACTTGGTCTAGGGTTTGGGTCTTGGTTGTCTCATTTGAAGAAAATTTTATAAGAAGATAATTTTTTATTTTTTATTTTATTTTTTTATTATTATATATATATATATAATATATATATTTTCTTTTTTCTTTTTTTTTTCTAGGTTTTCCCCTTAGAGGGGTTTTTCCCTGGCTTGGAGCCTAATTTATGTTCCATTGTATTTATTGATTTTCTCTTTATATTTGTTTGATGAAAATATCTAATAAAGAAACAGAAGAAGATAAATAAATATCACTATTAAGGAATAAGGATATATTGAACTGATAGCTTCCTTATTGCATTCTCCAACATGTTTTCAGATTGAAGGTGAACAAGAGAAGGAAGCTAGAAGGAAACAAAGAAGGGTTTGCTTGTCAAGGGGAATCCTTTTCAGAAGGACACAAGGAAAGAAAAATAATACATATTGATCTAGAAGGAAGGTTACTACATTGAAGAAGATCTATTATGAAGCTCTTATTGAAGAAAGAAAAAAAGTTCTCATTGGAAGTTCTCTTGTATACTTCATCTTGAAAAATAAGAAAGCAACAAGGAGCTTTGAGATCATCATTCACTCTTTGGAAGTTTTTTGGAGACATCATTGTTGGAGGAATCCTAGAAGACATCAATCTAGGGAATATTTAATATCTCCTTGGAGAACTCGAAAACATCAAGATAGTTGGAGGCATCATAAAAAGGAGGACTCTTGGTTGACAAGTAAGTGTTAGATTGTTTTCTATGTCCCAATCTACAGACCATGTAGCTACATTTTGCAAAGGAACACAATAAGCTTGTTGGATTAGCAAACTTCCTAGTCTGGAAGAAAAGGATGAAGAGATGACCACCTATCTAATGAAGATATTTCAAATAAGAGATCAGTTGCAAGGGCTTGGGGAGACTATTTATGAATCTTAAATGAACCTTTGTGTACTAAATGTTTTGCCACCTTATTGGAATAATTGTAAAATTAGCATCTACTCAAATAAAGAAACCACACATTTTGATGAATTGTGGGATCAATGTATCTTGGAAGAATCGAGAATCAAGGAAAAGGACAATACTGAATCAAATGAAAGGTATCAAGCCTTCATTGAAATAGCCAAGAAGTTAAGGAAAAGAAAGTTTGGAAAGTCCAAGAAGAAAGACATGTACAACATTAATTGCTTTGGGTGCAATGAGTATGAAAACTATAAAAGTGATTGTCCTAACATCAAAGGGAACCAAAAAAGGAAGGAAATAAGTGAAGCTAACAAAGATGAGGAAAGGGGAGAACTTGTGAAGAAGTTGAAAGGAGAATATCCCAAAGATCTCTATTATTGAAGGAAGTCTCATATTTGTTGGGTTCTTTATGAATTTGTTTCTTTATTTTATTAAGTAGAAAGTAGATTAGCATGCATTATTGTATACTATAGAAGAGTCTTGGTTTTGTAAAAAACATGGCATCATAGATAGAATCACATGATAGTAGAAATATTAGAATCTACTTGTTTAATTTTATTTGGAAAGGATAATATACGTTAAAGGGAATGAGAATTTTGGGACCATATTCATATTATTTTTCATCCATTTTATAACATCATGTTAGAGTTAGTCATTTTGCATAGAAGGATCATAAAGATCCTATAAGGATAATTATTATGGAAGATTCTTGGAAGTAGCATTATGGCTGGTATATATATTCCATCTAGTTTGGAAACAATATGTCTAAAGGGTGAAGGAATACTAATGGTTAAGTTACAATATCAAACACACAATGAAATTATTTCTCTTCTTGGAAAAAGAAACCTATATTTGACAAGTACAAGAAGCAAGCTCATACAAAGAATGGCTAGATAATTGCATGGAAGCAAAGGTATGCATGCTTTAAGTAGCTCTTCTCTAGGGTATGATCCATATCTATAAGAATAATAAAGGAAGAGTTAATTATGTCAATGTTCTTAGTAAGTCTTCCATATGAGTACATGATGCTCGGAGAAAAAAATTGACATGTTGTGAAATGGATGGCGATCAAGACCCTCTCACAAGATTGCATGACATAAATACAACAATATTGATCAACATCAAGTATAGTCTTTGGAAGAAATAAAGGGAGTTACCAATGACAACTCCAAGGAAGACATTATAACTTGGTAATCAAGCTCGATAAATGGGCACTCTGACTAAAATGACTACATGAAGAATGATTCATATGAAGATGGATCATACGAAAGGATGTTGATCTCAAAGAACTCAAGTAAGTTGATGCTTCGATAAGAGGGACATCATGACAAGGCAAGTCTGATATTTAATATTTTGATATTGGTTATTTGGTTAACATATTGTTTTACTGCCTGGTAGGATATTGTAAAAATGCATGATGATGGTTGAGGCAAGTTCAATTATGGGTGTTGAACTCAATTCAATGAACATATGAATTGAGTATATGGTTTTGGAAATTAAGAAGTCAAGGCATTAACATCATCACCTTGGGATTGAAAGGTAGCAGTGAAATAAGACAACTTGATGTTTGTTAACAAATATCACTTTCATATTTAAGAGGAAGCTATGAATAGCTTGAAGTTTAAAAAGGCTAAATATAATTCCTTCATTAATTATGACTATAGGAAAGTGATGTGCAAGATTGATGGTCTAAACCTTATCAAAATATTGAAGGAAGAAGATGGATCCATGATACCCAAGAAAGAAGAAAGCTCGATATAATGAGATACAAAGGAAAGAGGGGGTCATGCAGCTATCTCCATAAAGTACTGATAGTTGAAACATTCATGAAGACTAGCTATAAAGCTTGTGGTGATGACTTCCAAATTGGAAGGAAGTTAGGGAACTCCTCTATATTTTAGAGGGAGAAAAGGAGTCTCCTTAAATAGGAGAAAGGATCCATTCCCTAATTAAAAGGGAATGAGGAGAAGGAATGATGATGGAAATCACATTTATATTCTTTTCTTCATGTGCCATGCAATTGACCAAGACGAACAATCGCAAGTCTAAGTGAAGGCCATGGAGAGAGAATGGTGAATGGAGGATTCGATAAGCATATGTAATTTCCTTGAGGATATAAAATTCCAAGATAGGAAATGGACCGGCACTCTTTGAGGATTAAACAGGTATCCAAGAAAAGAGTGGTATAAGAGGACCAATATTCTTTGAGGATTTGGAATCCAAGATAAGAATAGCCCTAAAAGAACATACCTAGGGAACATATAGATGGGGTATGTGCCTTGTAGAGGTAGTGTGGTATCACACGTAAAACATCCTAGCATTATGCTCTTATGTATGAAAGAGCTTGTCAAAGTTAAGGAGTTACTACGTTGAAAATGTTGGTCATAATGTTGATGCTTAAATATGAGTTACCAATCCAACTCTTTATATGAGAACTCTTTAGTTTGAGAATAATCATGTACCAGAGTGCACAATTATGAATACCTCCCTAGTTAAGAGGGGGTGTTGGAAATGTAACTAGTTGCAGTCTTCATATTTATCATTATACTCAAGTTAATATGTATATCTTATGTAACAGACAAAAGAAGAAAAAAATTATTATTTTAGAACATGGGATTCATGCTTCTTGTTGATGGTATTTTAGGTAAAAGCATGTTGTTCATGCTTCTATGGTTTGTTAGGTCATAAGATTTATTTTCATGAGTCAAGAGAATCAATGTCATGATTATAAGACCCATATGGGAAAGATGTACCTTGTAAAATAATTGATTTTGAGTCTAGAGAGTCCTGGAAGCCTCCTAGCACAAGTCGACCCTGACAGCATCAAGTCGGCCTAAAGGAATGTACTCGAACCCCTCAGATGCGTATAAATATAGGCAAATTCAACCTCATTTGGTAATCACTCATTTATAAGATTGATCTTTTAGGAAAAGTTTGATATGAAGATGAGAAGACTAAGAAAGATAGAGCGAATATCAAGGAAGGAAGAAAAAGTACTAAATACTTGTTTTTGGGCTCTATCTCTCTCCCGTGCAAAGAATTAGGGTTTATACAACTTCTAGGAAGAACAAAATTGCAGGTCTGAATTGTAGAAGAACAAGTTGTAGGACAAAGTTGTTGGAAAATAAAATATTCTCATTTGACCAAATTGAATTTGAGAAACACTGTCTTGCTCAAAGGATCATCTCTCGAAAAATTTTCGTAGGGTTTCTACAACAACTACATGGCCGAAGTTGTAGGGTCAAAGCTAGAGATTAAAATTGAAGTTGGAAGCATGTTGAAGCAAGATTGAGCATTGATGATCTAATCCACTTTGAAGGGATCCTTGAAGGGATGACTTGGTGCTTGGAGGAGGACTTGGTCTAGGGTTTGAGTCTTGGTTGTCTCATTTGAAGTAGATTCTATAAGAAGAGGATTTTTTCTGGGTTCCCCTTGAGGGGTTCTTCCCCGGATTGGTGCTTAATTTTTGTGTCCATTGTCTTTATTGATTTTCTCTTGATATTTGTTTGATGAAAAGATATAATAAATAAACACAAGAAGATAAATAAAGTTCACAAGAAAATGTTAAGGAATAAGGACAAATTGAATTAATAGCTGCCCTATTGCATTATCCAACACACCTTAAGTAAAATTTATATGAAATTTATATGTATAGAAAGAGAGTAACTGAAAATAAAAAAGTTCTTGGAAAAATGTGCCGTTAACTTTTGAGTATCACAGAGAGAATATTCTATTTGTTAATTTTTCATAGGTATACATTGTTATTTGCTTTGATAATTAAATTTCTTCATTAGCACATTAAGTTCACCCCATAACATTATAATATTATTCAAATTTACATTATTATTCATCAACATATGAAACTATGTAGAAAGAAAAATATCATCATCATCATCTATGTAATGGAACATAAAGGAACAATAGAAGAAAAGCATGCACAAATAGAGACACCAGGATTGGTCGGAGACCATGGAAAAACCCACTATGGGGAAAACCCTTGTAAATTATTCTTCTTCTTAGATCATCAAATGATTTAGAAAAAGAGAGTAAAATGATCCATATCTTCATCAATTCAACAAAACAACTAGAACATCCATAACATGACCTTAAACATACTTATAGTTAAAGATCCTGATTTAGAGGACTGTAATGCACTATCACTAACTGTAGTCAACTGCTGAATATGGATGTCATTGAGCAGAATCTTTAGAATATTGATACTCCATGTTTTGGTCCTGGACACATGTAGAGATACTATGTGTGAGCGTCTAAGGTAGATCTAGACAATCTCTCAAGAAATGGATGAGCATGTATGGGACTGATTTAGACTCTCCCAAGTGAACTGTGTGTAGGCGTCTAGGGTTCAACTGCACTGTGGAAACTCTAGCCTCCCAGACCCTCCCTTAGACGCCATGTGTGAGCATCTGAGACTAATCTGGACACTCTCTTGAGAACTGGATGCAAGCATTTGGGGACCAAACTGAACTGGGAGAGTTTGAGACTTCAAAGATGCTCTCAAGACCATAATGTGCTAGTTTCCAGGGATGAAAATCCTTAGTTATGAGTGTGCATCCAAGACTCAGGAACCCTAGAAATGTGAGAGCTTCGACCTTGTAGTTTTAGACCCTTTGTGCGATCTTTCCTCCGTCAAACCTATGTGAAGCAAAATATAGAAGAGAGAATGGAGAGCTTGATGATTGTGACCAAATGAGATTGAGGTATCTTCTATATGTAGGGTTTCATGAGGGTCCACATGATGTTGAGGCTAACCTGTCCAATTATACATGTGCTTAGGGCTAACCTCGTCCAATATACATGAGTAAATAAATAAATTTAAAAACCAACTTCTGCTTTCCAAATAAGGTGATATTTAGGTCGATTTTTGTCCTCTCGAAAAGACGAATATATTGAAATTATTATATTCATCATATGAGTTTTCCAAAGTGGAATTTGACCATATTTTCATAATTTTAACAATCCCTCTAACCTAGGGAGGATTCCACCTGCCAATATTTGTCCATTGGTCAATATGCCATTATGGTATCTTCAAGTGTCATCAACTATCATCACTGATCATATCTGTTATGTAGTCATCATGTCATGACCATCTCAAGTGTCTCATCATCACTAATCATCAATGTACATATCGATCTATCCCTTTCTTATTTATGCTTATCTCTTGATTGTTTCTGCTCGTATGTTGAACATTCTCAAATCTAAAAGAAGAAGAATTTTGTTACCAGAGGGGAGCTTAAGCTACCACCTCTATCCATCAGGCTACTACCTGAAATATTTTCCAACCAGCTACTACATGGAATATCATCACCAATCATCATGATAGAGCATATCATCAAGGAGAACATCTCAACTTGGAACCACATTAGGGAGCACATCTTGACCCAGAATCTCATGGGGGAGCTATAAATCTACAACCCCATATCGAGAAATAGGTATACAAACACACAGGGGAGCACACCGCGACCCTGGGTTCACATCAGGGAGCTCAATCTCAACCCGGAACCTCTTAGGGTTATCTCAACCCATCCTATTGCCTACTTGTCTTCCCATCGATGACACTGGATAGTCATGTGGTAGAACACGTGCATCATAATCGACTTGGGTTTTACACCCCAAGTACACTCTCAACCCATTGGCCAAACATGGATCAATATTACCGACAAGCCCTGCTTTTGTGTATGATGCCAACTGGGGTATACTCTGCAAGGACCAGATAAAGGGAGAAAAATTTTCCAACCCTATGAAGATAAAGGAGCAGCACCTTTAACCATATGGGTAACAGATAGGGGTCATACCCTATTTTCCAGAGTTCCCTTAGGCTTAGGATCCTTCTATCTCAATTCCTCACCCTAGTAGCTCAGATAGGGAGGAAGAATTGGCTCAATGTCCTCAATCAACACTACTCTCATTATACTAAAATATCATATCTTCTTATCTCAATAGCAGTTGTTTCATGTTCATACAAGACATCAAATCAAATATCATTTCATATCATAAATAATCATATAAATCACAAAAGGATACCATAATCATTTTCCCTCTCAAGGAGGTGTCAATCACAAGCCTAAGCTTGTCTCGAATAGCTACACTGTCTCAAGATATGGAAGCATCTCAATTCAAATATATATATGGTATTCTATGTCATCACTATGTATCCATGTCATATTCAAATTCTAATCAGACAGATCTCTAAGGAGCTTCTACATCTTTCCTCACAGCTAGCCATGCTAGCAACATCATACTCAATCTCGGTCAAGTATAAAGCTATGGACCTTTCATCAATAATATCATGTCATATCTCATATTAAGGAAACACTCATATGTTCTTATCAACAATAATCTCAATACATCCATGCAATCACATATCATAGGAGCAATATCTCAACCTCAAAAATAGAACACCTGGTGCAAATATATCTTTGGATGTTCGGTGGCAACTCTATGTCAATGAAGTGGCTCAATCATGAATTTATTCAAGTTCTATTCGGTTGCCAAGTCAAGTTTAACATCTTGTAATTCAATCTGAGTATCCAAGGATTAGCATTTCCCTTATTCAAAAACATTTTTCAATAACCTTGCAATATAGAATTTCTTTCCCAAATTTCAGAAGTCGATTCATCATTCCATGATACATCATTTTGAGCTTCACAAGCCATCTCCCTCTTACTTATTTCATCATAGGCTCATAACTTGCAAAGAGTAGACCATCAGTATGTAAAACCAAAACCATAATCAAAATCAAATCCATATCTTGGAACTCATCATCCTGACTTCATCAGATAACTATCAAATATTGACATATCTAAATCGAGGAGCTTGCCTCATGCAATGCTCTTTGCAAGCATAGTGCCTTACTAAGCCAACATAATCAACGTTACATAAATCAATGTTGTATCAACAAAGTTAGGTCATTAGTTTAGAAGTCAAATAAAAACTATTATCAAAGTCATCAATATCATAGTATCAATTCTTTTAATGAGGTGATAGGTAGAGCTCATATCAAGTCTTGAATTCATTTATTATCATACTAAAAAGTCTGTCATCTATCATGCAATATTAATCCAAAATTTCATCAAGTCATTCTCATAATCATAATACAAGTCATTCTTGTTACTAGATGCAAATGCGTACACCAAGGATAAGTCATGCATGTTCCATCTCCATACTGAATCACAACTATCAATACTTCAACCATAGTGCTAGGAACAAGGAGGCCAATACAAAATCATTTTTCCGAATACTCACATAAGTCATAGCATTGATATCAGGGGAAATCAAGAACCGTCAAATAAAATCATTAGTCATCAGATCAAGTCCAAATTTGTTATTGAAGAGAGATATATAGTCCAAAACATATCTCAATCATCAATTCAAAGTTATAAGTCATTGTCAAGCATCATGTCAAAGCTCCAAATACAACTCATTTGTATCAATCATGCCAAACTCTTGTAGCACAAACATCAAACATAATGACATATCTATATGTATGTTCTAGTCACCTACAAACACACGTTCAATCTTCATGTTCATATTATGGAAAACATTCAAAGCTTTTCCTGCTTTTAGATCTTACTGTTATGTGTAACACATCTGTGGTATTGACATCTTCCAGGTGAACATGTGATTTCATGCACAATACTTCATTTTTCTGTGACCAACAATTTTAACCCAACAACTTCAGAAATCGGTTTACAGTGGCAAAATATGTCAGAGACACCTCGATTTAGAGTTTAGACAGCTTCAAAAAACTTTGGATGATGGTCAACTGTGGTCAAACCCCTAAACGCTCCCTTTAGGTTAGTATGGGAGAATCTTTAGCTTCTTGGACACTACCTTGGCCTTAGCATGTGTGCGTCCAGGGGAAAAGTCTCTAGTTTTTTGTTTTCATCTGAAACAGAAACACTAATTTTGTGCGAGATTCAGATCTGTGACTTTTTGAAATTCAATAATGTCAGATGCACATAAATCATACTTCCAACAATACATAATACAACTAGTAATATGAGTAATAATATTGGGAAGATATTCTTCCTCTGGCTGGGAATTTACTTCATTCGTCTTCATTCGTGTGACCAACCTGTCTCTACTAGTGTTATGCAACAATAGATCTATTAGATTATAAACATATATCTATCATGGTCATCAACATCATGTCATCAATGTTTCATCAAGGGTTAGAATTGAAAGATTAGGGTAGTAGACAAATGTGACATCATATCTCAAAGATTATGAACACAATAACACTTTCTATCAAGACAATCCATCAAGTTAGGGCATTTAGTTTTACCATATGCCATCAAGATATGACCACATGTAGTAGGAGATCTAGAATATCAATCTCATAGTTATACCTCTATAATCATGGTTACCATGCTTATCATTATTAATAGGATCAAGTTAGGTCATTTAATAAAACTCTACCAAAACAACAAGTGTCAATTTCTCTTTTCATTAGATTTCTCATGCTTATCACAGCATTATCAATAATATCATGTATAAGAACTAATGAAATCCATCATGTCTTATGCACGACAAGTATAAAGAGTATCATCTACTAGAGTCAAGGTGCTAGCCTTCTTTATAGGATCAATATATCCAACAAATAAATCTTAGCTAAACATCAAGTATATCAATGTATCAACATTAGATAGCCTCATAGAATTCAAGAAGATCAAAATGTTCAACACCAGATGCATCACTTCATCATAGGAAACATATATCCAAGTCACTTTCATATGCATGTATGAGCCATTAAATAAAGAGATATTCTCATCATATCATGGGGTTTACCTAGCCATTAATGTTACTACTGGAATACAACATATCATGCATACCTTGTGGTATTACCTGTGCACCCTTTTATTAGACATTGGTAGCTTGTAGCACTTTGTCATATTTTCATATAGTTCCTCTTAACCTTTTCTAGCTCTAGCCATATTTCCTTCATTTCAAATGATCCTTAAGAAGGATCCACTCATCACATCTCAACTAGGAGGTTAGAAACATACATATAATTAAATACATATGCAGGAAGTATAAACAATAAACATAATAATAGATTCATAAGTCTAAACAAAAGTAAAAGACATCATAAGTCAAGAAATACTTATCTTCAATGAGAGATGATCCTCTCCCTCTTGAACCAACCATCACCATCCATATTCCACATAACAATGTTACCTTTAATCAATCAACTAGGCCTATTAGGGATTATCCCATTTAGGGTTTCGTCAATTATTTCACAAGTGCTTGAGCCTCCTCACATTGAACATGCTATATCTTATGTCTTTTCCATAAATCAAGGTTTTTATTTCCAACCTTAACCTCATAGAGTCCATCAAACCCTAATAGTTAAATTGCATATGGTTTTATTTAAACCCTAGAATTATTTTAGATCTCCACCATCCTCTTCTTGATTCCATCAATGGTGTCATCATCGGTTGATCTCCATGGATTTTCTTCAGGAAAAATTTGGAACCATGTTAATTTTTCATAGGTATACATTGTTATTTTCTTTGATAATTGCATTTCTTGATTAACACATTAAGTTCACCCCAATTATTCAAATTTACATTATTATTCATCAACATATGCAACTATGTAGAAAGAAAAATATCACCATCATCTATGCAACAAAACATAAAGGAACAATATAAGAAAATCATGCACACATAGAGACATTAGGATTGGTTGGAGACCAGGGAAAAACCCACTGTGGGGAAAACCCTTGTAAATTCTTCTTCTTCTTATATCGTCATCAAATGATTCAGAAAAAGAGAGTACACTGATACATATCTTCATCAATGCAAAAAAGCAACTAGAACATCCATAACATGACCTTAAACATAATTATACTCAAAGATCTTGATTCTGAGGATTGTAATGCACTGTCACTGACTGTAGTCAACTACTAAATATAGCTGTCACTGACTGGAATCTTCAGATTACCGATACTTCATATTTTGATCCCGGACACATGTAGAGATCCTGTGTGCGAGTGTCTAAGGAAGTTCTGGATGCTCTCTGGAGAACTGGATGAGTGCATCTGGGGCTGATCTGGATTCTCCGAGGTGAACTACATTCAAGCGTCCAGGGTTCAATTGCATGGCAGAAACCATAGCCTCATAGACGTTCCCTTAGAAACCTTGTGTGAGAATCTGGGACTGATTTGGATGCTCTCTTGAGAACTGGATGCGAGTTTTTGGGACCAAACTGAATTACAGAAGCCTTAGCCTCACAGATGCTCCCTTAAACACTATGTGCGAGCATCCGAGACTTCTCGGATGCTCTCAGGACCAAACTGTGCCAGCATACAGGGGTGAAAATCCTTAGTTATGAGTGTGCATCTAAGACTCATAAACCCTAGACATGTGTGAGCTTCAAGCTTGTATTTTTAGACCCTTTGAGCGAGCTTTCCTCTGTCAGACGTATGCGAAGAAAATAATAGAAGAGAGAAGAGAGAGCTTAATGATTGTTTCCAAATGAGCTTGAGGTATCTTCTATATATAAGCTTTCATGAGGGTTCACTTGATGTTGAGGCCGACCTGTCCAATTGTAAATGTGCTTAGGGCCAACCTAGTCCAATATACTTGAGTAAATAAATAAATTCAAAAACCAACTTCTACTTGTCCAAATAAGGTGATCTTTAGGTCGACTTTGGTCCCACGGAAAAGAGGAATATATTGAAATTATTATCTTCATCATATGAGTTGTACAAAGTGTAATTTGACCACAATTTCATAATTGTAACACTATTTATGGTTGACATTCAAATAATTTCTTGTTATTAATATCCTTTTCAAGTGCCACTTGTAAAATCCATGTTGAGCAGTGAAGGAATTACACATCTGATGAGCCCCATAAATGGGTAATTATAGGGGCTCATTTGGCCTCCTAACTCAGCTTAATCCACCATTCTCATTAGTTTATTGCATGTTTTTTATTATATTTATGCTAAATAGAGTGAATTGGGTTAGTCATTATGCCATGAAGTCTAATGTGTGCTTTATGCAGATTTTTGGTCAATTTTGAGACAAAGTCAAAGGTTTAATGAGAATTTGGCAGCCAATATTCGAGGAAAACAAGGGAGAGGATTTGTAGGAGGGTGTCTCCCTCATTTATGACCCTGTACCTCGAATCCTCCTTCAGAAATCTCAGAGCACAAGCAACCACATCAATGCATCAAAGGGGCAACCAAGAAAGTGAAGAAGAACTGTTGTCTATCTCTAGTATTGGGAGCCAAGAATCCTTGATTTTAGGAGAGTTGTTGGAGGCTCCAGTTGTATAAATAGGAGGGCTTAGGTGATCAGTAGTTTAGTTAGATATAAGTCAAATTTTCGCACTTTTGTTGCAACTTTTTCTCAGCTTATTTCGAGTTTACTTTTGTGAATAGTTTAGGTAATGTGAGTATTATTTTGATAATGGAGATGAAATATTTTATGAGCCAGCACTAAGTTCTTTCAGGGGGCTAAAGCTCTTGGGTTAGGGCCCAATGCAAGCTACCCAACACCTCTTGTTTTGTATTTATATGTTTTTCTTCAGTTCATGAATTAGTTACTGTTAGATAGATTTCTTCCTTAGTAGAATAGGTTGCTTTTGGTGGTTTACATAGCTGTTTCCATTTTAGTCGCTGAAGTAGGTTAAATATGGATAAGAGAAAGATACAAAAGGCCATCAATAGAGCCTGACCTCCTTTCCTCCTGTGGGGACTGTGAATTGAGGTCAAGATCTTCTTGCTGCCATAAAAACACAGTTTTGCTTTCCCCATGCAATTTCTAGTGTTACAATTTGATTTAGAGGTTAATGCTTTGCTTCAGATCCAGTTTGTCATGCTCATTTCTATTTCTGCAATAAATCTCTTTCCATGATTTCCTTTCCATATAGCACTGTTCAACATTTTATTTTCCTAGATCAGAGTTTAGGTTAACTTAAGATATAGTTCTGTTTTTTGGCGCAACTAGTTCTTTTCTTGCCCAGTTTAAGTGTTTTGATTTGAAGCTCTCTTATAGTACATATTTGCTCATGATAAGTCAATAAAGCAACCATCGCCATCTATTTTGCTACATGTTTCACAGGTCATTCACAACCCTTCACAAGTCTGCCCTAATTCCTGTACTTTTCTCATAAGCTTTCCTCTCGTCTCTTGACCAAATCCAACCATCATTTTCTTTCCTAATCATCCTTGATGAAATTCATACCCCTTCACACATCCCTCTAGTCTTCAGATACCCTTTCCCACCATTTTTTTTACCTTTAAACCCTCTAAAATAGCTCTCGGCATCCTCTTGTACATCCTCTTGTAGAACCTTCTGTAGATCCCGTGCAGCCTCTTGTAGAATTTCATGTGAGTGACTTTTTGAAGTCAAATTGTAGGGAAAGCCTCCAGAAGGTTTCCATAGGCCTCCTAGGACCCCTTTACACCTTCTTACACCTCTACAAATCCCAAAGACGCCCTCCATCACCACCTAATCACTGCCACATCTATAAACAAATAAATTACATGCATAACAATTTCACATAAAATACATAAAAATCCAAAAAAGATGTTTTTTTTCTTATTTCCTTCTAGAAACAGCTTAAATAGGCGTAGCTTACTTCCTCAGTAGGTAATGGCACTCTTTTCCTAGATTTTCACCTCTCTTCTTGCAAAAGTAGGGTTAGTCAGTAAATAAGGGTTTGCTAGGTTTACCTCACATTTTAGTCTTATTTCTCTTTCTGCAAGTAGAATAGCTTCTGTAGAGTAAGCTTTCCTTTCTTTCATCACAGCTAAAGCTTCTTCTGGAATTCATAGAAGTTGGCTTGAGTTCCTAGTGATCTTGCACCAGTTGACCAAGTGACAACCTGCAGTAAAAACTAGTACTTGTGCATAAAACACCGTCACTTCCAAGTTTGTTACGAACTACCGAGTTGATAAAAGTAAAGTAGGAAGCCCCAGAAGTTGTAGCATTATTGCTGCAATACTGGTGCTCACCACCTTTTGGTGCCATTGCCAGGGAAGTGTCAGAGTATTTTGTGATTACTGCTTTTCTTCTATTTTTTTACTGCAACATTATGCTAAGTAGTTCATTTCAGCAAAAATAGAGTAGTTGTTTCTTTAAATTTTTGCATTTCCTTGCTTCCATTTCAAATATGCAATTTCCATTTCAGCAAAAGTAGATTAGCCCTTTCAATTCTGCAATTTCCATTTCAGCAAAAGTAGATTAGTTCTTTCAATTCTGCAATTCTCATTCCAGATTAGTCATTTCCTTTCTTTCATTTCAATTCTGCAATTTCATTTCCACAAGTTCATTTCAGTAGTTGCAACTTGTTATTCAATCAATTTCAGTTTCGCAGGTACAAGCAAAAAAAGAAAAAATCACCCAAAAAGAGTTTTCCTTTCATGCCTCGTAGGAACAGAGATAATTCAGGGAAATTCTTACCCAACACCCCCACCACATCACAAAGCCACCCTTACTCTTCTTTGGTGGTAGTGATCTAGAAGAACCTTTAGGAGAACAACCTGAGATATTTGAAGAACCTATAGGAGAAGAAGAGGAAGAAAACATCCCTCCTGAGATAATGGTTGAAAATAGAAATGCTAGGGGGAATGGAGAAAGAATAGAGGGTACCTTTCCCATCCAAGAGACCAATGGGGACACCAAAATGTAGAACATAAGCCCTTCAACCCTACCTCACTTCCATGGATTAACTACAGAAGATCCTAACACCTTCTTGATTGAGTTTGTTGTTATCTGTCGAACCTATGACTATGCAGAAGATGAGCACAAGTTGAAACTGTTTCCTTCTACCCTCAAGGATGCAGCATTGCGCTGGCTCATGGGGTTACCTGGAAACAACACCACAAATTGGGCTTAGATGCAACAAGCCTTTAGTAACAAATACCGGGACTACTGTAGGTGAAAAGATACCAAGGAAGAAATGTTCCGAATGACCATGGGAAGTGATGAATCCTTGGAAGATTATGAAGAGAGGTTCCAACTCAGTTATAAAAGGGCCAGGTGCACACTTGACCCCAAAGCTCTGAAGTTGGTCCTACTCAGAGGAATTCTGGAAGACCTTCTAGACACCCTCTATTTACTGGTTTTGGGAGACATTTACCAACTACCTTATGAAGACATAAAGACTGTTTTTAAAAACCATTCTAGGGCAGCCAGAAAGAGAGGTAGGGGGAGTCAACCACAACTAGTACCTCCTCATCCAGTTCATCCTTTAAAGGTGAAATTGGAAACATGCTGGAAGATTTCAAGAGTGAGATGATGCAGACTCTTGCCATGCAAATGGATACCTTGCATATCAAAAGGAAACAAGAGGAAGCAAAGAGGGCTTTGGCCATTTTTTGTCCTACGTGCACCAGAAGGCATCCTAGGAATGAATGTCCATTAAAATCTATAGAGGTTTGTTCATTTTTTGAAGAAGATCATTCTACAGATAAGTTCCCTTCCTTGCTCAGACTTAAAGTTGTATACCAAGGGGCCGAAGGAGCCACTAAACCACTCTATTTCATGAACCAAAGGAGACTACATGGACCTAGACCATACCAACAGGGAATGTAAGGGACATCTCAGGCATACTAAAACCCCAGCCAAGCCACTTCCATACCTTCTTGGGGTCCCCCTGCTCATCCTTCTTGGTCCACACCTCCTCCTTCATCATATCCATCTTAATACAATGCCCAACCAGCCGCTCATTTATTCCACTCCTATACTCAACCACAACCTCACTAGAATGCATCTCATCAAGGGTGGAGGCCCCAGTACAACTCTCCTCCCACTCTTTTGCCTCTACCACCTGCTCAACTGCAACCATTGCCTCCTACTCCACCAAGGCAACCCCAAATTCCTGCTCAACGGAACCTGAACTCGAACAATAGATAGGCTCAGTAAGTATACAGTGGGGAACCATCATTCCCAACCTATGCTGTGGAGATTCAGGAGATTAACCTACGATTTGGGAAGGTTCTCCTAGATAGCCAGCTGCCCCCTCAGAAGATTGAGGAATATAAAGAGGAAAGTGAACCAATAGAAAATCCACCCTTTCTTGAGAGATTATCCAAAATAACACAGCCTACCCCAGAAGAAACTAAACTTCTGGGAGAATTGAAACAACTATGTGTAAAGATACCATTTCTCCAAGCCATAAAGGATGTGCCTATATACAATAAGATGATCAAAGAGAAGTGCTTCAGACATCCAGGTAGGCGCAGGAGAGATGCCCCAACCATCAATGTCATAGGACAACTGTCCGACCTGATGTTGGGGTAGGTAATCTATCCAAAATTTATAGACCCTAGAAGCCCAGTAGTTGATGTCCACATCAATGGCACCATGATCCCCCAACCCTGATTAATCTAGGGGCTGCCATTAATGTGATGACCAAGGACACCATGCTCAAGCTAAAACTCCAGGGCTCCTTGAGAAAGACCATGACAGTACCGTAGCTAGCAGACCACTGATTTCTTGGTTCTCCAACTGCAAGCAAAGCTCACTAGGTATCCTCTCATCTTGGGAAGACCTTGGTTGGCTATTGCAGATGCCTACATCAACTTTCGAGCTGGGAACATGACAATCAAGAATGGGCATATGTCCAAGCAGCTAATCCTATACCCTCCTTACCAACCCTTGCTAGAACATGATCTACCTCTCTAGTTCGAGGAGGAGGATGAGGATGAAGTCTATTTTGCACCACAGTGTGCAGTAGAAACTTTTATGAGGGGGAAACTGCAAAATAAGGATGATATCATTGAAAATCTAATTCAGAATCCACCCCCAATATTTTGCCATTAGAAGATCTAGTGAAAGATACCCAAGAAAATCCCTTAAATGATCTCTGTGTGGCCGACCTAACCTCTCTCCATGTTAAGAATGTAGAGTTCTACCCTGAAAGAACCTTGAAAATCAACTCATCCCTATCCACCTTCCAAGAGAAGGAACTATGTAGCCTATTGAGAAAAAATTTAGATGCCTTCGCTTGGAGCTATAAGGAGATTAAGGGAGTCCACCCTTCAGTCTATACCCATCACATTTACATTAAGGAAGACTGCAAACCAGTTAGGCAACCTCAAAGGAGGATGAATCCAGCTCTTAAGGACATTGTCAAGGAAGAATTGCAAAAGTTACTAGATGTAGGATTCATCTACCCCATCTTCGATAGTGAATGGGTCTCTCCTTTGGTGCTAGTGCCAAAGGAAAATGGCAAGTGAAGGATCTGTGTTGATTATTGGGAACTGAACAAGGCCACTAAAAAGGACCATTTTCCTTTTCCTTTCATAGATCAAGTGTTAGATGGTCTGACAGGGAAATTTTTTTTCTCCTTCCTAGATGGGTTCAGTTGGTACAATCAAATCCAAATCAGCCTGGAAGACCAAGATAAGACCACTTTCACTTGTCCTTGGGGTACCTTTGCCTATCAGGTCCTTCCTTTTGGTTTGTGCAATGCTCCCGCCACTTTCCAGAGAGCAGTATTGAGTATATTCTCTGAACCGGTTCATGATGCAGTGGAAATATATATGGATGATTTTACTCCTTATGGTTCTAACTTCCAGGAAGCTTTATCTATCCTATGGAAAGTTTTGGACAAGTGTATTGAAATGAACCTATCCCTTAGTCCAGAAAAATGTAAATTCTTGATGAATGAAAGGACTGTGCTAGGTCATGCAATATCTCAACAAGGGTTGCAGGTGGACCCCAACAAAATTGCCATCATCCAAAGGGTCCCACCTCCTCAAAAGGTGAGAGATGTCTGAAGTTTCCTAGGTTTAGCAGGATATTACAAAAGATTCATTAAAGATTTCAGTAAGTTAGCCTCTCCATTTTTTGGTATTTTGGGAAAAGATGTCAAGTTCATATGGACTGACAACTGTCAAGAAGCCCTAGACACCTTGAAAAGTAAACTTGTGATTGCCCCAATTTTGAGAGGCCCAAACTGGGCCCTACCTTTCCACATTCACACAGATGCCTTGAACAAAGCAATAGGAGCAGCCTTAGGGCAAGTTGATGAAAAGTTACCTTATGACATATATTTTATAAGTAAAAATTTGTCAAAGGCATATTTAAACTACACGGTAACCGAGAAGGAACTCCTAGCTGTAGTACATTCCTTAAATAAATTCAGACATTACACCATAGGCTATAAAACCTTTGTACACACTGATCATGTTGCAATTAGGTATCCAATGAACAAACCAGATGTAAATGCTCACATTATTAGGTGGTTTCTTTTATTGCAACAGTTTGATTTAACCATTGTTGATAAGCCTAGTAAGGAAAATGTTGTTGCTAACTTTTTGTCTAGAGTAAATTTGCCTACAGATGAGGAAGGAATGGTGGATGATCAAATGCCAAATGAACACCTATTTGCTATCTCAGTACTCTCCCCATGGTTTTCTGATATAGAAAATTACTTGGTTTCAACACAGTTCCCACCACACCTGTCCTCTAAAGAGAAGAGAAATATCATGAGAAAAAGTGCCCCTTTCACCTGGATTGGGGGCAATCTCTTCAAACTTGGCCTAGATTAGATTTTGAGAAGATGTGTCAGGGAGGAGGAAGTTTTTGACATTCTCCTGACCTGTCATGACAGGCCTTGTGGAGGCCATTTTGTAGCAAAGAGGACTGCCTTCAAAATTCTGCAAGCAGGTTACTATTGGCCCACTCTTCATCAAGATGTGAAGAGATATATCAGCCAATGTGATCGGTGCCAAAGGATGGGGAAACCTACTCCAAAGGATGAGATGCCCATGCAAGCTCAAGTGACTTTTAAGCCATTTGAGAAGTGGGGAATGGACTTTGTGGGTCCTATCAACCCTCTTTTAAAACAAAAACAATACATCATTGTATGCACCAATTATCTGACAAAATGGGCAGAGACAAAGGAAATAAAGGTAGCAACAGAAGAAAAAGTGGCTGAGTTTTTAAGACAAAACATCTTCTATAAGTTCGGGTATCCAAGAGAACTGGTTACAGATCAAGGCAGTCAGTTCACTTCCAATTTGGTTGAAGACCTGCACACACATCATCAAATCAAACACAGGACTTCCACACCTTACCATCCACAAGCCAATGGATAGGTGGAAGTCATTAACAGATCTTTGGAAGGAATTCTGACCAAGGTAGTGAGCAGCAACAGAAAATATTGGGCAAATAGATTGGTTGAGGCCACCTGGGCCTATAACACCACATGGAAGACCACCATAGGGTTCACACCCTATGAACTGGTCTATGGGAAGAAGGCTTTGCTATCAATAGAATTTGAATAAAATACACTAAGGTTGGACCTAGATCTTAGCCATGAACAAAGGGAAAGGCTACTCCAGCTCAATGGATTGGATGAACAAAGATTGCAGGCCCTTCTTCACACAGAGGTAATCCAGCTTCAGAGGAAAATATGGCACAGCAAAACTATCAAGGAGAAGCAATTTAAGAAGGAGATTGGGCACTGCTCTATGACTCAAGGTATAAAGATTTCAAAGGCAAGATGAGGACAAGATGGCTAGGACCCTACACTGTAGAAAAATGCAATGACAATGGTTCAGTTCTGATCAAAACCATTGATGAGGAAGCCATCCCCATGCTTATCAATGGGCATAAATTGAAAATTTACAAGAAGCCCCTCTCTAAACAAGAATTCATGGAAGATTTGAATAAGACAGTGTTGGTAGTGGAACAGGTCTCCACCTCCACTCCCCCCACTCATTGAGAAAAAAGAGAAAAATAATAAGGACTCAAGTGAAAACCTCTATGAGGCACTTGAGTCCCATCATTGGGTTGAAAGCCTCTTTAGAGGCAGCCTAGTGATGACAAAAGCAGAAAAAAATAGAGAGAATAAGATCCCTGGGTGAAAACCTCCATTGGAGGCGCCCTGGTTGTCTTTTTGAAAGAAAAAAACAGCAAAAAGGAAAAAGAAAAAAAGAAAATTGACTTTTCAAATGCATTGCAGGTTACAGATGGACCATAGGAAGTAAGGGGACATGCCACAAAGCCTATTACACATCCTCTATACTCTTCTTCATTATTTTTGACCATTTTTCCACCTCTTTGTGTTTTTTTTTAGACTGTGCATCCTATAGGAGACCCTATGTGTTCTACAGGAGGCTCTTGTAGAAATCACAGAGAGACTGAAATAGATTTTGCAAATAGTTTGAGGAGTTGACGATTTTCCTAGAAGGCATGTAGGCCATCCTACAGCTATCCACCATCCTAACCCTCCATCGCACACCTGCATCACCTCATTCCCATTTGATTTCTTTCCTTCTTGCAAAGAAGAAAACACAGAAACCAGTTCTTTAAAAAAAAATAAGAAAACAAAAAAGAACAAAACTCCCACAACTCACCTACAGCTTACCAAATCCCTCTCCATTGCCATCAGAATGCTTAGTAGCATCCTCACAGCTTCCAGCACAAGCATCAGCTAAAATTTTTAGAAGGAGAAGCAGCTAAAGGAGCTCCTGTAGGATTTCCTGTAGTAGGCGATCCCCTTAAAATCAAGCTCCAACAACAAAATAGGTGTAGCCACAAGAATGCAGGGGATGTCAGAAGCAAGATCCAGTTAAAAGGCACCTATAAAAAGCAACCGAGAACATATCAATAAGCAAAAAGTAGATAGTAGAAGGGATACAGTCATGCAACACTAAAATCCGAGTATGTAGCAGTAACAGAACCTAGCAGCATCGTAGCACGAGCATTCAACCTGTAGGTAAGTGTCTAACCCTCTCCTCTATTGCATTTGTATAATTCTAAAAATGCATGAATGAATGAGATGGTTGGGATTAAACCAGAAAGGTGGCCAGTTAACTGGCCACCCACGTCCAATTCGACTGCGCTCATCTGGAGATCCAAAAGACATGTGTGTCTAGTCAACTCACGAAACATCCAAAAGACAGGTAGTGGCGGATGTTTAAACTCCAACGCAAATGATGGGAAGTGATTACGGGAAGAAGGAATAAAAACTCATGATGAAACAGTAGTGGGGATCAATGATCCGAATAATGACAATTTACCCTTTTTGCCACCTCACATCATCGCCGGATATATCTCCAGTAAACATAAATACTCTGCCTCGAACTCATTCACCACCTTTGTTTGCATTTTATCATCATTCCCACAGCTGAAGAAAGCTCCATACCACCTCCATAACCTCAAAATCACTGTTCTCTGTCGATTTCAGTCCTCCTCCTCTTATTGGATTCAACAGGAGCATTATCGGGTTCTACAGGAGCCGTAACAGGTTCTATAGGAGAGCCTATAGCTGTTTCTACAGGAGGGCTAGTAAGACGTTTTACAGAAGAGAACACGGGGTTTTTGTTCAAATTCAGACTTGAAGAGGTAGGCTCGATACAAACCCGCCTTGCATATTCATATATACAAGGAGTGATGCAATTTTAAGAAAGGATTAAGACTGAAAAGGAAGAGGAATTGCATTCAAAGGTTCTGCCCGTTTCTTAAGAAAAAACACAGTTTTTACCTGTTTCCTGTTTTTGCAAAAGAAGTGTTTTATCCTTCTCCACCTTGGGCACTCACATATACAAGGAGTGATGCAATTTTACAGAAGAATTAAGCCTGAAGAGAAGAGAGATTGCATTAAAAAAAGTCTGCCTGTGTCTTAAAGAAAAACACTGTTTTTTTCTTTGTTTCCTATTTTTGAAAATTTTTTGTCTCCTTCTCCACCTAAGGTATTCCAAAGGATTATAAACATAATGACAGGGGGATTCATGAGGAAGGAACTGCTAAATTTAGTCAGGCTCCATGAACATCCTGAGGTAGTAGCCATTTTTACTAGAGCCATTTGGATGCCATTTTTCAAAAAACTTCGAGGGTATGATGGAGAAGTGACTCAGGAGTTTGCACTTTCCTTGGTACTTCACTCAAAGACCCATGCCACTGTTACTTTTAGAGGTCTCACCATCAAAATAACCCTAGAGTTTATCAGTAGGGTTACCAGTCTTCCACTTGGACTACCCTGGAGTAAAGAAGAAAAGCCACTGGGTCAAGTTGCCAAGAAAACCTTCTTCCAACCAAGTGAGCATCCTTTAGAGGACAAAAATGGCATCAGAAGAACAAGCATACCTTACTCTTGGGATGAGGCCAGTTACCAAATTATCAAGTACATTTCCTGTGAAGGAAGGTACATCATAGTTTATGGTTACCATTTTAGACTTTTGCATGAGCTGAGATATGGCATGAATATTCCCACACCCCAAAAACTCAGTATTCCCTATTTTCTCCTATAGTCCCTTATAGATTCCAACACTAAATTGAAGGCAGGAGATCTAGATTAGTTGGCTCACCATGGACTAATTAAACTGCTGGTGGAAGAAGCCCTCCACACTTTCACAATCCCCATAGCCTGGGAGATCTTCAGAAACATGATAGGAGAAGATGATATAAAAGCCCTCACATATGACCTCGGTCCTTCTGAAAGTGAGGGGGAAGAGCAAAAAGGGGAAGATGAGGAGGAAACCAAAATAGAAGATGAGAAGGAAGAACCTAAAACAGAGAAGAAAAAGACCAGAGCAGAAAAGAAGCAACCTAGGACAGAAGAGAAAAAGACTAAAACAGAGGAGAAAAAGACTAGAGCAGAGAAGAAGGAACCTAGGACAGAAGAGAAAAAGGCTAAAAATAGAAAAGAAAAGGACTAAACCAGAGAAGAAAAAGACTAAAGCAGAGAAGGCAGAAACTAAACAAGATGAGAAGGAAATCAGAACAGGGCTAGAGGAAACAAAGCTAGCAGAGGAAGAAAAGACAGAAGAAGAAGAAAAAGGGGCAAAGAAGACATAAATGTCTCCTGAGACACTAGAAAGGGAAGCATCAATTGTTCTTGCTGCACTCAACACCCCAATTAAGCCCAAACAATTAATGTATTTTAGGGCTTGAAAAAGAACTAGGATAAAAATATGAAAACCACAGTCATCTTTACAGTGCCTATTGTAATTGAAGATTCTCCTACTGCCAAAAAGGAAGAATCTCCATCCAAAACCCCCATTACTTATGAAAGAGGAAGTCTTAGATCTTCCACTTGGAAGGAAAGAATAAAACTACAGTTTCAGATCAAGACCATGGCACAGAGAGGCACCATGCCTTTTCAGGATGATAGACAGTTCATGGACCTATGTGACCACAGTTCAGTAGAAGATAAGGAAAAGTTGGTAGAGTTTTATTTACATAACACGGCTCTCACTGATATGAATCTATGGGACCCCAACGCTATGTTAGGGGATTTGCAACTGATGGCCATGGCACCATGGATGAATCATGAGGAGAAAAGGGCAACATAAATAAAGAGGTTGATGGAAAAATAACAAAATGAGCCCTTAATGATTAGAGCAAAGCCATCAGACCCTATGGCTCTCATTAGCACACACTAGCTACTTGTAGATGATCCTCAAAGTGCCCCTAAGTACATCAATGATCAGGCCCAGGCTATTGCACATTTTGAGGACATGGAGAGGTTGCTTGGAGATGATTGCATTCATGCCTGTATGAGAAGGTGGAACACACTGCCACATAGCCTATAAATTAGGGAGTATCACTCCCCAAACAGGATGAAAGAAGCATTAAAGAGAGTGCCACTATACAAGCACTCTATGCAAAGTTTGAAGGTCAATTGGATTGGCCTCAAGTTGAGTTCCCCACTGCTGCTAGGACTGCTATAAGGCACAAAGGAGGAAGAATAAAGACAACAATGGGAAGAGGTGGACAAAAAGGTTGGATTCCATGATAGGGAAGAGGATCTCACATCAGAGGCATGGGATGTCAGGGAGGCCATCAGGGCCATCAAAGATGAAGAGATAGACTAGTTGCTCAGAGGATGAGCAACACATTCAGTAGGGGGTGATGATGAGCCCCATAAATGGGTAATTATATGGGCTCATTTGGCCTCCTAACTCAACTTAATCCGCCATTCTCATTAGTTTATTGCATGTCTTTTATTATATTTATGCTAATAGAGTGAATTGGGTTAGTCATTATGCCATAAAGTCTAATGTGTGCTTTATGCAGATTTTTGGTCAATTTTGAGACAAAGTCAAAGGTTTAATGAGCATTTGGTAGCCAATATTCGAGGGAAACAAGGGAGAGGATTTATGACCCCCTACATTGAATCCTCCTTCAGAAAGCTCAGAGCACAACCAGCCACATCAATGCATCAAAGGGGCAGCCGAGCAAGTGAAGAAGAACTGTTGTCTATCTCTAGTCTTGGGAGCCAAGCCTCCTTGATTTTAGGAGAGCTATTGGAGGCTCCAGTTGTATAAATAGGAGGGCTTAGGGGCTTAGTAGTTTAGTTAGATGTTAGTCAAATTTTCGTACTTTTGTTGTAGCTTTTGCTCAGCTCATTTCGAGCTTACTTTTGTGAATAGTTTATGTAATGTGAGTATTGTTTTGATAATGGAGATGAAATATTTTATGAGCCAGCACTGAGTTCTTTCAGGGGGCTGAAGCTCTTGGGTTAGGGCCCAACCCAAGCTACCCAACACCTCTTGTTTTGTCTTTATATGTTTTTCTTCAGTTCATGAATTAGTCATTGTTAGATAGATTTCTTCCTTAGTAGAATAGGTTGCTTTTGGCGGTTTATGTAGTTGTTTCCATTTCAGTTGCTGAAGTAGGTTAAATAGGGGAAATAGAAAGATACGAAAGGCCATCAACAAAGTCTGACCTCCTTTCCTCCTATGGGGTCCATGAATTGAGGTCAAGATTTTCTTGTTGCCATAAAAACACAGTTTTGCTTTCCCCATGCAATTTCTAGTGTTACAATTTGATTTAGAGGTTAATGCTTTGCTGTAGATCCAGTTTGTCATGCTCATTTCTGTTTCTACAATAAATCTCTTTCCATGATTTCCTTTCCATATAGCACTATTTAGCATTTTATTTTCCTAGATCAGAGTTTAGGTTAACTTGAGATATAGTTCTGTTTTTTGGTGCAACTAGTTCTTTTCTTGCTCACTTTTAGTGTTTTGATTTGAAGCTATCTTACATTACATCTCTTCTCATGATAAGTCAATAAAGCAACCATCACCATCTATTTTGCTACATGTTTCACAAGTCATTCACAACCCTTCACAAGTCTGCCCTTATTCCTACACTTTTCTCATAAGATTTCCTCTCGTCGCTTGACCAAATCCAACCATCATTTTATTTCCTAATCATCCTTGATGAACTTCAAACCCCTTCACACATCCCTCTAGTCTTCAACGACCCTTTCCCACCATTTTTTTCACCTTTAAACCCTCTAAAATAGCTCTTGGCATCCTCCTTTAGATCCTCCTGTAGAACCTCTTGTAGATCCCCTACAGCCTCTTGTAGAATTTCCTATGAGTGACTCTTTGAAGTCCAATTGTAGGGAAAGCCTCCAGAAGGTTGCCAAAGGCCTCCTACAACTCCTCCATACCATCCTACACCTCTTCAAATCCCAAATTCGCCCTCCATCGCCACCTAATCGCTGCCACATCCATAAACAAATAAATTACATGCATAACAATTTCACATAAAATACACAAAAATCCAAAATAGATGTTTTTTTTCTTATTTCCTTCTAGAAACAGCTTGAATAGGTGTAGTTTACTTCCTCAGTAGGTAATGGCACTCTTTTCTTAGATTTTCACCTCTCTTCTTGCAAAAGTAGGGTTAGTCGGTAAATTAGGGTTTGCTAGGTTTACCTCACATTTCAGTCTTCTTTCTCTTTCTGAAAGTAGAATAGCCTCTATAGAGTAAGATTTCTTTTCTTTCATCACAGTTAAAGCCTCTTCTAGAATTCATAGAAGTTGGCTTGACCTCCTAGTGATCTTGCGCCAGCTGACCAAGTGACAGCCTGCAGTAAGAACTAGTACTTGTGCATACAGCACCGTCGCTTCCAAGTTTGTTACAAACTACTGGGTTGATAAAAGAAAAGTAGGGAGCCCGAGGAGTTGCAGCATTATTGCTGCAATACTAGTGCTCACCAACATCTCCGAGCAAAATGTATATATACACACACACACACACACACACACACACATAATTCACTTATACATCTCCTTCATAATGGGATGTAGAAAGAACTTACTAGTGTAATGATAGATTCTTTTTATTTTCGATTAGTTTTTTTAAATTTATATAATTGATATTGAAATATTTTAGTTTAGGTTGAAATATTTTATTTATGGCTCACATCCAATTTTTTTTTGTTAATAATATTTTTTTAAGTGTGATGCATGAACTCCATATTAAACTGAAGTACACAAATGGACATGTTGTGTAATAAGAATTTTTTACTTTGAATTATTTCCCCCACACATATACATATAGTTAATATTGAAGTATGTTTTTCTTAATATTTTTGCGTTGCATATATATATATATATATTATATATATATATATAATATATATATTTATATATATATATATATTATATATATATATATATATATATATTTATATTATATATATATATATATATATATATATATGACACACATTAACTCCATATTGAATAGTGAAGTAATTACATATTTTTTTGATATTAGGATGTAAAAGGTACATATCAATAAGAACTTTTAATCTCTCTATAAAAGGTTCACACCACTTTTCAACTCCATGTCGAGAAAAAAAGGAATTTCACGTATCCCTAGGCTATATATATATGACACACATTAACTCCGTATTGAATAATGAAGTAATTACATATTTTTTGGATACTAGGATGGAAAAGGTACATCCTAATTGTTATTTTCTTTCCACATGGGGCCACAAGAGAGCTTAGTCATTTTTCCAGCCCTTGTCATGCGGAAAGAGTTATTTTTGTGGACAAACCTAACCTCCCTAAGAGTCTAAGACTCTCTAGTGACAAACAAGACAAACAAGAGCAATCCTTCTCTAAACATACATTATTCTATGAGAAACCAAGTGTTGTTCGATCCTACCTCAAATCCAACGCTTGTTGTAGCAGTCCAGCCTTGCTGATCCAGATGAGCTCCTCCTTCACTTTAAGACCTGCATACACTAACAGTCAAACGATTACATAACACCTGAATATTTCATAAAACAAAGCATATTCATCACATAGACCAAGGAGTACATGAAATAATTCATTAACAACAAATCATTGAGAAGAATGGACTTATTTGTATTAAGGAAACAAAAAAGGAACCATTACAACCTGAGCCTTGGTGTTGTGCAAGCTCCTCCCAGGGTCCAACAAGAGATTTCCTCTACTTTGACAAGCTCACCCACTCCCAATATGGCAACAAGGAAGGATAGTGATCTCTCCTCACAAGTCAACAATGGAAGTCCTAATTCCAGCAGCATTTACCCTTTGGAATGTTCAGCTTTCAACCTCCCCTCCTCTGGCCCAATGCCTGTATTTATAGTGTTCTAGAGGAAGTTATTCAGGTCCAACATCAATGGGATACTCCCTCTTTTGGATGGGGTAGCTCCTCTCTTGATGGGATAAGTTCCTCTATCATAGGGATGCATGAACCATCTGGAGGCGCTCAATACACGTCAAACACTCTTCTAGAAGGCTCTAGAAGTGACCACAAGTAACTTTTTAAAGATGAAACTCGCGCCTTTTGACCTCTACAGGGGTACGCACCCATCCTTTGGCTTACAGAGCGTACAAGTACGCAGGTACAATGAGCTTGGGATGCGTACACGCAGGCAAGGTAGAGAGAACCTGCGTACCCAGAGATAAACATGTTTTTAATGACTTTCTCTCTTTTTTGAAGTTTGACATGGAGAGCAGAGGTATAAGGCTTGACAAGGAGGATAATATGACTATTGATGGAGCCATATTAACTGCAGATAGTCATGGTGACAAATTTCAGTGTAACAGATTGCCCCCTAAAGTGCGAAGCCTGTAATAGATAAGGGTTTTATATCATATAGGAAGGGTGAAGTACTTTATCATTTCGAGGATTATCTTGTGGAGAGCCCGGTCAGAACCTGCAATTTTCAACACAAAATATATGTATAAGATCATATCATCGCTGAGGTAGGCATTCCCATACTCAGATTAAAACTTTAACTATTGACTAACTATTCTGGTACAGGAATTATTTCATAATACATCATAATCATAGACTCTTGTAGACACAGTATGGGCGCAGCCATCTGTTTATGATCGGTCTACAACATAATGAATACAAAACTCCTCGCAGCCTGGATGGTGGAAACTAGATCCAGGTCTTCATCTCTACTTCCCGAATTGGTACGATTCTAGCCATGTGAATAAATGAGTCGATGTCGAACATGGTAGAAACCACTTGATTACCAGTCAATGATGTAAACTGTTAACAAGCGTGAGAGAGACCACCAGTAATGTCAATGGTTCTCAAAGTACCCAGCACAATCCAAGAGATGTGAATGAATGAGTCGATGTCGAACATTTCATGGAATCCTTCGATCGCAAGTCAATGATGAAAACTGACGTCGAAGGCGAGAAACCTGCCATTGATGCATGCAGACCTCAAGGTACTAATGATTTCTAAGTCAACTCTCTAGATAAGGTGCTGATGTCGATAGAAAGCGACTCGTCGTAGGCAAGCCCACAACACGAAACCATAGTTCAAGTTGAAGAAATGTTGCTGCAAGGACTGACTCAATGATGACATGATGAATGATAGGTATTTTTGCGGTTGAATGTTTTGTTTCAGACCTCTTGAACACATAACGACACAACAGATGGTTTGGTGATAAATGACTCAAAGTCGACTCCCATAACCCGGCTAAAGATGTCAAGTGATCTTGGTCAACTGTGAGGTAAAGGATTTCCCAACCCAGGTGAATGAATAAGTGTCGTGTTCAAGAGTGGTAGTAAGGTTTTTCTTGAGACAAAAGGATATCAAATAGGCTCATTCTTCTCATTTTTCCCCCACCATTTCTGGCAAGTACCTCTTTATTTTTTACAAGCTTGAGGAGGATAACATATGCTTGTTTGTAAGCTCATCCTTCGGATGAGTCCAACTTAGTTTTTGATGCGAACCCTAAGAAGGAGTGGTCCGTTTCTGTTTGTAATAGAACAGGTCCTTTACTGTGAAATTTTAACGAGTCCAGTATAGGAGAAACTCGACGCTTTTCATATTTAGAGAGTCTGAAAAACTTAGAAGACTCAGATTGAACTTTTTCGTAAAGTTGTGTCTCCTAAGCCCGAAAAAGTATAAAATAATACCTAGGAGAACCGCTTGATCTTGCGACCAAGGATATTTTCATAGTTAGTGTCTTTGACCTGAAAAGTAAAAAGCGATCAAGGACACGTCGTTTTATTTCCAATATCGAATTTGAAACAACAAAAATCCGGCAATCTTTTCTTGTTTTTTCGGTCAGAAAAGGGCTGTAAGAGGACCGTCTTTTAATTCCGTTTTAACGAGTGAAAAAGAAACGCTCGGCAATATTTTCAGTTTTTAAGAGTCAGAAAAGGTCTTAAAAGATGACTCTGCTGTTTGATTTGTGAAAAATGACAAGTTTCCCTGAAAATCCCTTTGTCCTACACAAAAAGCGACACATTACTCATACCTGTTTGAAATGGGAAAAAATACATTGAAAATGACCTTCCATGGTGAAAAATAAACAAATTTAATATTTATTTATCCAAAAAACCTATAAAAATACCTTTTACCATGTCATTTTTACCATTTTACTGTTGAGGTAGAAAAAAGGGGTTTTAGCAAGAAACTTCCCGTGGACATTGCGGAAAATCAGACTGTCGAAATCAAACGCCGTCACCTCCAGGTAATCCACAACATCCTCCTCTTCAATTTCATCCGTTTAGAATTCAATTTTAAGTCTTAGTTTGATTTTTTGGAGGCATAGGGGTTTTGGGATGCGCTCCTCGGGGTACGCAGGTGGACCATGGGTAACCTGCGTACCCCGACCTTTTTCTTTAAAGGAAAAAGGGTAGGGGTACGCAACCTACCTTCAGGCCAGGTGCGTACCCACGCTCTGTTCCTGAAGGCGGG
>APFE031444065.1:9526-30505 GCA_000404065.3 Pinus taeda
ATATATATATTAGTAGCACAACCATATAAATTAAATGGTTGGTAAATGAAGGGCTTTCAGTCGTTGAACACTGCATTGACAGAACTTCCTCTCACTCGTGTTGCTATTGATGTGCTCTGCCGCAAGCTCCAGGATGAGTGGGCTCATGATGGGGCCTCTCGGAGGAGGGGGATCCACCCCGTCCTTTAATTCCATCCTCATCGACACGCTTCATTCATCCATTGCCCCCTCATCTAGCTCTACCCATCACAAAGGTAAATAACCTGAATCACTGGCCGTCGTTGCTCAATGGAAGTCACGTATGAGAGGCCATTGCCTGCCAAAAGTAACCAAGAATCCTAGAGTGGTGATCCCTAGCAACCTCCTTGAGTAATCCCCCTAGTTTATGTAGGATCATGCAATCATCAGTAAATTCATGGATATTCGACCTAGAGAACCAAATATCCTGCGATTGATCCATATGAAATGGAAGCCAAAATCCCCCTTTGATCTTTGCCTACGCACCAAGGGTGTTTTCTCAGTAATTTTCGAAGATCTGGAAAATCGAAAGCAAATCCTAGACAATGGACCTTATTTCATGAATAGTGCTAGTATGTTTATGAGGCACTCGGAACCCTGCTATAACTTAGAGAAGGAAAAATTCTTAGCTTCCCCTATCTGGGTTCAACTGTATTGTCTTCTAGAGGATTTTTGGGAGATCGACACTTTGGAATCAATCGGAAACTCCATCAACGACTTTTTCCAGGTCTCAGATATCACTCGGTGCAAAAGGATTTCTTCGTATGCTCAGATATGTGTGTATATGAACATATCCCAACCTCTCTCGGAATCGGTGGAAATAGAATACCAGGATGAGACCTGGTCATAGCCGCTGGACTATGAACATGTGTTGTTTAAATGTAGACTTTGCCATGAATACGGGCATCTAATTCACGATTTACCTCAACAAGCTTCGAATCCTGTGGATGACTTCCAGGAAGTTAAGAGGCGATGTCCTCCTCCAAGAAAATTACCTCCCTCCAAAACCCCGTCAAGCACCTCTCAAGCAACCTCTAGCCAGATGGTTGGACCCTCTCAAGCGATCCCCAGTGACCCCTCTGGTAACTCCCAAGCAGCTACAAATCTCCCTTCAGTAAACTAGTTTTCTATCCTAGCAAATTCATTTGAACCATATCAGTCAACGACACCTGGGGTTTTGTCCCAATCCCAAGCACCGATGGAAGTATAATAGGGATAGGAAAACCCCAAGAATAAAAAGCTGAGAAAATGTGAAACACCGAAGGATCATACCAACAATGAGGAAATCCAACAAGTTTTCGACCAGATATGCCATGCTTTAAAACATGATTTGAAGATGGATCAACTCAATTCTGATGAAAGGGTTATGGTAGCCTATTTGCAAAACTAGGCTAAATATGGATCAACAGATATGCCCCAAGATTAGCTAGACCAATTCCATCAAATCTACAAGGATTTGGAGAAATTTGAAGCCTCTTCGGATTCCCCTCCTCAATTGGATTTAGCTATATGAGATGAAGGTACATCCACACAACAAAAAAATACTAGCTCGAGCTCCAAGAAGAAATATGGTAGGAAAACTAGAGAAGTGATTTGGGAAGCAAGGGTGGTCTTAGTCAACTCAGGAAAAAATAACTTCCTAACAGAGTATTCTTAGATATCCCTCTTCCCCACCCCCTTACCCCCTTCCCCTCCCCCCTTAATGAAGCTACTATCATGGAATATAAGACGCCTCAACTCCAAGGGGACGTTGAGGTATCTGAAGGATAGAATCAAAACAGTGAAACTAGACATAGTATTCATATAGGAAACTAAAGTGACACAGGAAAAACTTACACATATTATCAGTAGGAGATGACCTTTGGCGGAATGCATGGCACTGGATGCAATGGGTAGTGTAGGCGATCTGAGTATTCTCTGGGACTGTCGATCCATCTCCTTTAGGCACTAGATCTCCAACCCCCCTACCCTTTCGGGCTAATTTGAATGCATAGGATCTTCTCAGAAGCTTTGATTAACACGGATTTACAACCCTTCCCTCCCAAGAACGAAAGTAAGCTTTCTCCATAGTCTGCATCACCTCAAGGAGATTTATGGGGAAACCAACTAGATCCTGGTTGGGGATTTCAAGCTTATAAAAGATCTCAGTGAGAATAAGGGAGGAGTTTAGCAATTGGATTTGATATGCCCAACATTCCAAGAAACCATCCAAGACATGGGAACCAAGGATATTGACTTTAAGAATTTATCCTTCACCTAGAACAACTGATGGGGAGATAAGTATCAGATAACCTAAAAATTTGATCGTTTTCTTCTTTATGATAACATCCTCCATCAAGATCTATTTTTTCAAGCGTCAATCCTCTCGTGCATGGGATCAAATGATTGGCCAATCTGTCTTGAGATTGATATGTGGATGGCTCCTCGCAACCATCCGTTTCAGTTTGAATAATTCTGGATTAACAAGCTAGACTTCTTGGGAAAGCTGGAGGAATGGTGGAAAGCAATCAGGGTGCTTAGTCACAACCGAATGGAAAACCAACTAAATATGAAAGAATTAAAAGGAAAAATAAAAGAATGGAACTAATTGGACTTCAACAATATCCATTGGGAAAAGTGACGAGTTGAAGAATACATGCAATATATTCAACAAAAGATCACCTTGGAAGGGAGAACAGATGCCCTCGTAGCCTAGGAGGGACAACTCCTAACTGATCTAGAACAACAATGGAAATAGGAGGAAATCCTATGGAAACAAAAGTTGTGATTCCAATGGCTCAAGGAGGGCGAAAAAAACACAAAATGTTTCCACAGGACCATGTTGAAGCATCACTAATATAACTAGATCGTCTCCCTCAATGGCTATGATGGTAGATGAATGGCACAACATGAGGCGATTTTAGAAGAGTTGATCACTCACTTCCAGACTCTATTCACAGAGCCAAATAATGATAGGAGTGAGGAAATCTCCAAGATCTAGCAATGCTGCATTCCAAAATTAATTTCGGAAGATCAAAATGAGGCCCTTATGAGAGAGAAATCCTTGGAAGAAGTCGATGAAGTGGTACGGGATCTTCCATCGAATAAAGCCCTTGACCTAGATCGTTTCACCTTTGAAGTATTCAAATTTGGTTGGAAATTTCTAGGAGATGAGATTCATGAGTTAGTACAACACTCTCACCACACCCAATGGATTTGGTCGGGTTTGAATACAACATTTCTGACGCTTATCCCTAAGAAGGGCATGGCGTTGGACCCTAGTGGATTTCAACCAATTTCAATTTGCAACGTAATTTACAATATTCTATCAAGAATTCTAGTTTCACGACTCAAACCCCTTCTTCATAATATCATTGGATCCGACCAATCTGGTTTTGAGAAGGGCGACAAATAATGGATGGGATATTGGTGGCTCATGAGGTGGTGCACTCTTTTTCCTCATTTTGAACCCCAAGTACGCTTATCGAATTAGATCTCTCCAAATCTTATGATCAGTTAAATTGTGATTATTTGTTGTTTATGCTTGCTTCTTTCAACTTCTCCCCTTTCTGGATTATTTGGGTCAAATCCATGATTGCGACCCCCTTCTATTCAGTCCTTGTGAATGGAGCACCCTTTTATACCTCTTGTGGATCAAGAGGGCTTCTCCAAGGATATCCCATCTCTCCTTTTCTATTTATCATACCAGCAAAATGATTGCAAAGACTTATCAAAGCGTCTATTGAATCTCGCAGCCTCCTGGGCATCGAGATTTCGCGAAAGGCCCCTCCTCTCACCCACCAATAATTTGTTGATGACAACATGCTATATGGGAAACCCACCTTAAAAGAGTCAAAGTAATTAGCAACTATTATGGCACTATTACAATAAGAAACTAGTACCCAGATCAGCAATGATGAATCAAACATCTTCTTCTTCAACACTCATCCTAAAGTGCAGAGTCATTTGGCAAGAACTCTTGAATTCAAAATTGGCTCACTCCCCAACACTTATCTCAGAGTAACTCAAGTGTCAAAATATCTCAAGATATCCTATTAGAAGGAGATGATATCCCACATTGATAAAAATCTATCAAGTTGGACCTTTCAGGTTCTGAACTCAGCAGGTTGACTTATTCTTCTAAAGGTGGTTATGTAGGCTATTCCCCTATATCATCTCTTGACTCTTCTGACACCCAGGAGCATCTATAAGGATCTCACGACCAAGTTCCATAAATTTCTCTAGGATGGACTATAGATTGGATGAAAATGGCCCCTAGTGGCATGGGATAAGTTATGTAAACCAAAGATTCATGGTGTCCTACGATTGAAAAATCCTGAGTTGTTATCTTATGCTCTTAGTGAAATATTTTGGTTGCGATGGTTGCAAGGGGGACAAGAGATATGGAAGCAGATTTTGGCATGCAAATATAGGGCTGTGGTTTGGCAGGATCCTTTGCAATACCATCATAGCCTACCAAATCACTCCTTGATCTGGAATTGAGCAAAATCCCACGAGGGCCTCATTCAAGATCACAGGTTCTGGCAAATCAGGAATGGAAAAAAGGCCAAATTTAGAAAGAGGCTTGGATACAACACCCTATATTGGATCAAGACCTTACCCTCAAAGATCTCCAAGAATTTACCTTTGATTTAGGGGTGGTTCACATTAAGGACTTATGGAAGGACCTAATCCAGGGTCGAAATGAATTGAAATGTAAATCTTTAGCTCATTAGCCAACCCATGACCCAACTATGGATTGGATCCAAGATCCTAGATCCAAAAATCTTCATTCACCAAGTCAACCTTTCAATATAATTCGGTAACCTTCAATAGTCTCTTCTTGTCCAATAGCTATGACCCAACAACAACCCAAAATTTCGGCCCCTATCAACTCAGAATTTCAGCCCAGCTTCAACAATGCAATTTCGGCCCCTCCAGCAGCTCAACAACTTCACACATGAGAGAGAGAGGGAGAGAGAGAATTTCAAATTATGCTTGATAGAGATCTCCTTCTCCTTTGCTATCAATTTCCTCTTCTTTGCCTGAATTTCACAGATTTTCTGGCTCCAAAAGTTTCAAATCAAACTTTATGAGTGAGTGTTTCAAATGAGGTTGAGTTGTTTCCTTTATATAGGATATTTTCCCCCTAAGTTAGGCTGACTTATCGATTTTGAGGCTGACTTGGTGGAGGAGGCGTAATTGACCTATTTTACATTAAAATATATTTTTTTTCTTGACAAACAAAACCCTAGAAGGGTCTATTACAATATGACATGGACAAGCACACTTGACATAAACCCTAGAAGCCTACATTAGAGGCTTTGACCAATAACAAAATGACCCAAACATGAAACCCATGATTTAATAAGTCAACTTATTTTTCATTCTTTTGATAAATTCATTATATCATGACTCAAGTTACATTCTCCACTAGTTAAATCAGATACATGCATCAACTAAATTAGATGTATCCATTTGTCCAAGCATTCTTCCAGAGTTTTGAACCTTTTATGGAGAGATTTACCTGTACAAACACAAAACCAATCAGTAATAAACTTTCAAATATAAGTAAGCGCAAAACTTTGGAGTCATCAATCATTCTGATGCTACTTTCATCATCAAGTTATCCATATAAAATTTATTGGGAGATTTCTTCTTTCATTTCTTCAGCAACATCAAGACATACTTAGTACATTGTAAATCCATTCATTCTTTAGTTTCATGTTTTCTTCAAGGTATTCATCTTGACTGTCATAATGTATCATTTCCTTTATTGAGGCTCTCTCTCAACTTAGGGAGATCAACAACTTACTTCTTTTATAACATTGGAGAAACTTCAGTACTTCATGGCATCAAGGTCATCTTGATCATTTTTTAATATATTCAATATCTTGAAGACCATGTACTTGCAAGACTTTAATATTAAGTACAAGAAAAAAAATATATAGAAGCATGAATTTAACTATATCATATCATTACAATGGAAGCATAAAAACATTTTAGACATCATATATCTAAACCTAGTTAGGTTCATAATAAACAAAGGTTATATCCTTTTATATTCTAGAATTTTATAACATGCTAGGGTTTTTCCATAAACCCTAGACTCCATATTCAAGACAAAAAGTCTTAGATGTCACTAATTCAATCAAATAGCAAATTTACTATACACCTAAGTCTCCAATAATACATTTTTAGAATTACATGACAAACTTCTACTAGGATTTGTTGTAAACCCTAGATTTTATCATCAAAGCTAAATCATATCAATAATCGAAAATAATATTATCATGTCCTAGAACATCAATCTCTACTAGGGTTTTGTTACAAACCCTAGATTTCACGAACGAAAACATGAGAATCAAAAATACTAGGAGCATTTCACATCAATAGTTTCTAAGTAAACCCAAGACATAGACATCAATAAATTTTGACTATGTTATGGTTTGATCAAACATACAAACATATACCTAGGATTTTATTATAACAATCACAAGGGTTTTTTTATAAACCCTAGTTCACCAAACCCTAAAATCCAAGGTTTCAACTTTCAAACAACAAACCCTAACTTATTAAATCTTAAAGATCTAAGGTTTGTTTATAACTTGGACAATAACAACAAACCCTAAAATTATAGGGTTTTTTCCATAACAATACCAAAATCTTAAACATAGAAATTCATCATTTGTTCTAGACATTATTAACATCACTAACAAAACTAGGTTTCATTATCAACATTGACAGACCCTTAGCAACAAGATGATAGGGTTTTATAGTGAACCCTAAGAGTAAGGGTTCCACAAAAATTATCAAATGATAATGTAATGAGGGTAGATTCATTCTAATTATTAATCACCCTAACAAGAATCTATAAGATTCAAAACCCTAGACATAATGATGTCAGTAATGTAAATTAAATTTTTTAAAAAATGAGTATACCCTTTGCATGAAGAGGACCTTGTAATAACACTTGTAGTTTAAGACATACCTTGAATTGTTATTTAACAAACCTTATAAGACATCAATTCTTGAAGATATTCCTTTGCACCATAACTTCTTTCATGCTTCAAGTCTCCCCCATAACCTTTTTGTATTCTTCAATATTTCCTAACCAAGGAAAATATAAAATAAAAGGTTATTAATATACAATACAAACAAATCTCAATGTGAGGAGGAAACCAGACATAAAAGATGAAACAAAATACTTATCTTTTGGGAAAATTGGGGAGGCTCCCTCTTAATTCAATCTTTCTAAGGGACACCTAGAACTTATCAAAAGTAATTCAAAAAGGTTCTAACAAGACATGTTAGACCTACAAACTATTGCAATCAAAACATAAATGAAAACAATTTAGAGCTTAAAATAGAATACTAAGAGGGATATCTCAGAGAGGGCTTAGTAGTATAAGTCCAGAACTTCTGATTCTTTAGTATTTTTCTTCTTAGGTGGAGCTTCAGTGGTAACATTTTCTTGATCCCTATCTCTCTTTTTATTCCCTTGATTCTCCAGACATTGATTTTATAATGACCCGTGAAAAGTGTAACATTCAATCTTAGATAGGTCAAATTTCTTCTTTGGTCCTTTGAACTCCTTGAAGGTTCCCTTATTCTTGTGATGAGCATAATATGCATTAGAAGTTTTTTTTTCTTCATCCTCCTTCTTGTTGTTACTAATGATATTGAAGCTTCTTCATGATTGCATGCATTCCACATTTGTTCGAATGTTGGGGTGTCCTTCCAACTGCTAATTCCTAATGCAAAAGCAATCTAAGATTTTGGTAGTCCTAGAAGAGCAATAATTACGAGCTCTTTTTTGGGAACAACTTCATATATTACTTTGAGTTCATCTATGGTTCTAGATATTATTATAAAGTAGGATGATACAATATTGTCTTTCTTTCTTTTTTGTAAGTTGGGTAGTTCCGGTTTCTATTAACACAAAAAAAAAACATTACAAAGTCAGGGTGGTCTCACCCCACCCCGGAGGGAAACCGGGTTTATTGACCACTGATAATTCTTCACAGCAGCGCAAAAATAGAATGTTTGAAACTGTTCTTTCCTAGTTTTATACCCTTTGTCTTTCTCCCTATTTCTAACTATATACTGCTTCCTATTTATAAAAACATCATATTTCTGCATGCCTAAAGTAAAGTAAAGTAAGCAGATCCTATATCAAAACAGAACATGCCTTTGATCATTATTTTTCTAGTTCAGCTTGCTGAGCTTTCTCCTTCTTCACCAGCGCTCCACTTGCCACCAGCTGTTGTTGCAGGTCCTCCAGTCTTTTCTCTTGCATAAGCAGGGTTATGACTATATACTTCAATTCTTTTTTCACATTTGGAATACTCTGGACCATCTCAGCCATCTCCATGGCGACCTGTTCCAAGGCTTTAGCCATGAGCCTTTTCATGACCTAGTACAGGTGAAGAGACTGCTTGTAAAGGGTCATTCTGCCTCTGGTATGACCAGGGTCAGGCATGAGAGCAATCCAATCCTCCATCTCTTCTTCAGATTGTGCTTGGATGGCTTCTTCTTCCCAGTTTTCCATAATTCTCCTGATCTTGGGATTGGACTTCTCCCTATACTCCTTCTCAGCTATTCTGACTCTGTTCCCAATAGTTTGCCTTGTCTGCCTCATCCCATCACCCCCCGCAGGCTCAGCCGCCTCCTCCAGATTGGGGCTGCATTACCGTCCTCGTCAGCTTCTCCCCTCTGCCAAGTCTTTCCTCTGACGACCGCTTCTGCCTCTGCGACCCTTCCTTCCTCGGGAGCCTCCCCTGCCTCTGCTTGCCGACTGGCCTGGGACATCTCCTGTTTCTTCGATTTCGTCTGTAGGGTGGTATTTCCATCGACCACTCCACCCAACATTCTCCTGGTCTTCCTCCAGTTCCTCGCTCTCGCCTTCTGATATCTCAAACACCTGCATTTTCGCCTGCACTACATCTTCCACCTTTCGTTTTCCTTTCATGTCTTCTTCGGGCTTGCTCTGATCTTCATGGCCACTGCTGCGCATCCATCTCCTCGCGCTCCCGCTTCCTTCCGCCTCCATCTCCCTTCGCCCGCTGCAATAACCTCCACCCTCTTCCCTCCAGGGCCTGTTCAACCTGCAGCTACATCCTGAGCACCTGGTATGAGGTGAATTGCTCTACTCTCGACGTTGTTCCCGTTGCCACCCTACGCTCTCACGACTCCTCAGAATGGCGGTATCAATTACTGTTTTATGCCATTGGATTAGCCCGAGGCCCGCGTCATTATGAGCTGAAGCCTTCACTGACCTTCCATCCCTTCCATCAGTCACCGGACCCTCTCCACTACTTTGCCCGCCGTTCCACTTGCCTATGGCCATAATGCCTTGATCTTCACCTGATGCAGACTGATCCATGCGCCGCCGATTCATAATTTCCTTCCTTGCCAGCTCATCCAGCCCGATCGGGCGGATACAATATTGTCTTTCATCATTTTAATAGTTTTTAATTAATTCTTGAGGCTTTCTATTTGACCAATGTTCTTGATGATGAATAATTTGGAGAGAGCCTCATACATTTCTTGAGCGAAATCAATGTTGGATGTGTTTGGAATTAGGTTGTCCTTTACTCCATCCACTATTAGGTTCATGACCAATATTTCCATTTCTATGAACTTCTCTTTCTCTACTTCATAAATAGGCTTCTTGATTTTTCCTTGAAAAATATTCAAAAGTTTGTGCTTTTTGAGGATAAGATCTTGTGATTTTTTAGGATAAGATCTATCCTGTTTTTCCATGCCCTGTAGTTGGAGGATCATTCTAGCTTTTTTTTCCTTTCATTGAAGTCTACATAGTTACAATAGGTAGTAGGCTTATCTTCTTATATAATCCTTTTCTTTAATGACCTTTGTTTGATCCCCTTTTTCTTCAATAGATCTCTAGTCTGCCTCTTTCCTTCTTCTTCACCGTAGCTCTAATACCATGTTAGAAAAAGAAAAAGGCAAAAAGACTTTCTTATGTTGATAATTTTGTGTTATATCTCTAAGTTCTTATTCACTTTGTTATGTTCTTCTTTTATCTTTGTTTCATCAAGAAATTATCAAAATAGAAACATGAATATTGAAGACACTAGATGTAGTTAGGGCTAAAACCCCTATATAGGGGAAATCCTAATGAAACCCTTCCACCAGCAAACTCAAGTTGAGATAGCCCAAGACCCTAGATATAAAGAACTTCCTCCTCTAGAAAGTCATCCTTTCAATATAATGCAACAACCTTCAATAGTCTCTGCTTGTCCGAAAACTATGACCCAACAACAACCCGTAATTTCGACCCCCAGCAACTCAAAATTTTAGCCTAGCTTCAACACTCCAGTTTTGATCCCTCTAGCAGTTCAACAACTTCACACTTGTGATATATATATTATATATATATATATTATATATATATATATATATATATATATATATATATATAATATAATAGAGAGAGAGAGAGAGGAGAGAGAGAGAGAGAGAGAGAGAGAGAGAGAGAATTTCAACTTCTTATGCTTGATAGAGATCTCCTTCTCCTTCACTTGCCCTTTCCTCTTCTTCCCTTGAATTTCACACATTTTCTGGCTCCAAAAGTTTGAGATCAAAGTTTATGAGTGAGTGTTTCAAATGAGGTCGAGTTACTGCTTGTATATAGGATATGTTTCCCCTTAGTTATCTTGTCTTGTCGAGTTTGAGGTCGACTTCATGGAGGAGGCCTAATTGACCTATTTTACATTAACATAAATTTTTTTCCTGAGAAATAAAGCCCAAGAAGGGTCTATTACAATATGACATGGACAAGGACACTTTACATAAACCCTAGAATCCTACAATGGAGGCTTTGACCAATAACAAATTGACCCAAGCATGAAACCCTTTCTTTAATAAGTCAATTTCTTTAATAATAATGAATATTTTTCTTGCTTTTGATAAATTCATTACATCTTGACTCAAGTACAATTATGAATACTGACACTAGTTACATTCTTCAACAACTTAGGGATGTTTTTATTTCACAATTTCTCTAATGTGTTTCTCTTTCATGCTTTCTTCCAGCTACATCTCGTTCTATTCTCTTATGTAATTTTCTTGAATCCTTCTCTTACACTCCTATTCTACTCTTTTTTCTTATTTTCGCGCATCCTTCTCTTTCTCTCCTATTATACTCTCTTTTGTTGTTTCCTTCTTCCTTTTTTTATGGTTTCTTATGTAATTCCTTTCCCATCTTGGATAACCATCCTCTATCCATCATGTCCCACAAGGGACAAAATGGGAACTATCCTCCACTTAGGCTGCCCATACCAAAACTTTATTGCATATTCATGCACACTCTCAAATTTGTCAAGGTGATAGGTAATGGAAGCAAATGAGGTGAGTGTGCCCTGATTTTAGGACATCACAAGCAACATTTCCTTCTTGGAACTCTAAATATGTGTCCTCTCCTTCAACGCATTCATCAATTGATTTTTCACATATATTCACAAAAATATTTCACATACTAATATTTACGTGGGGTGCAATAAAAAGGGTTGTTACATTATTGACCCATGGTATTGTAACAAATGCTATTTACATATTAAGAGTCTTCATGATAAAGTGGGAGTAGGTCTCCACGGATAAGAATCATGTTATGTGTTTTTTCATATATATATATATAAGAATATATTGGATTATATATCAATTATTGTTATTACTGTGATGATTATTGGTTGGGATGGTGAAGTAAATATGAGATTATATATGAGCAGAAATCTGCATCCATAGTTAAAATAGTGTTATGATCAAAACCGGTTATGTTTACTATTATAATTATTTCATGATGAGTGTGTAACTCAGAGAAAACTATTTGACTAAATTGTATTACATGTCTGAGATTGTACATTTATATTCTAGAGTTAAAATATGATATATAGAAGGATTATTGATCTAATTATCAAAAAAGAAAATTTGGATTACTAGATTCGTAAGATATTTAAAATTAAGAACAATACATATATGTCATTATGTTTAAATATTCACGCGTAGAAGAGTCCATATGTATAGTATGCATTGAATGCCATATTTGAAATAGATCCTATGCTATACGATATTCAATGCGTTAAGAGTACCATGACGGGACCTCCGTTTAAACGGTTCTTATGTATGCAGTCTGACATAAGACCATTAGGCATGCCCCATCAGACCATCACCATCCCATGCAAAGTCAGCCAACAATGAATGAAGCTTGGTCTAAAAATCTTCCACTGCATCTTATCTCAGGATGTCTTCCTCTATTCCTGCCAGTTACTCTCAGCTTCATTCAACCATACCATTACCCTTCCTGGTAGCGTCTAAAGAATGAGCATATGCACAATAACAACTAACTAGTAAATGGTCATCATTTATGTTTGCAGGGAGTGTCGTTTTCAACTTTCCACTCCACAAGATCCGTAGTTGCCATAGTTTGTGTTTGTAGGGAGTGTTGTTTTCAACTTTCCACTCCACAAGATGTGCAGTTGCCATTGTTTGCAATCCACAATTTCCATCGTTTGTGTTTGCAGGGAGTGTCATTTTCAACTTTCCACTCCACAAGGTCTGCAGTTTCCATCGTTTCTGTTTGCAGAGAGTGTCGTTTTCAACTTTCCACTCCACAAGATCTGCAAATTAAGATAATCAACAATGTTTTCAAGTATTTTTTGCAATAAATCTGTTATTTATAGTTTAAATAAACATCCATACCAATATCACATGGATCTTCAAAAAATCATAATTATATATAAACAACTCCTTTTAAAATTTGTAATATAAACAACTATTTTTAATATATTTGTGTAATTATTATATATAATTTTTCTTATAATAATAATAATAATTTAAAATAAAATTATAAATTAATTAATTAATTTTTCATTATTACATTATATTTATAAAGTTTATTAAATTTATTGTCATTTAATTACACTAGTTCTCTAGTTCCTAAAATTGTGGGAAATCGTGACATTTTTTAGCTAGTCATGTTTGGTCGGTTTATGGATCCCAAGTCAATTAGGGAATATACCAAAATGAAAACCAATGGACATCTCTATGTCGTATTTTGTATGGATCCCAAGTCAATAAGAGAATATCTCAAAATGACACACAACAAATGCCTCTATGTTGTAGTCTGTATGGATCCCAAGTCAGTAAAGGAACATCCTGAAATGATAACCAATGGATGCCTCTATGTGTTAGAAAGGGAGAGAAGATAAAACATAATTTACACATAAAACATGAGTTGTTTCTCTTCTATTGATCACACAAAACATAATGATTACAATGAACCTAGTGAAGGGTATTTAAACCTTTTCCAACTAGCTAACTGCCTAAAATATCTTAACATGCAACTACATGCAATCTCACACTCAATGTAGTCTATCACTTAACTAACTTGACTCAACACTCAAACACTCAATCATGCAATCACTTAGTTAACTGACTCTCTATTTTTAGCTAACTCCTCATGCAGGAGTAATTATCTTATTTTAACACTCCCCCTTAATTACGACTGCTAAACTAAAACATGAGTCATGACAACTCAAACATACCTACTGGCCTATGTCTCAGCTAGGCTTACAACACCCAGGTTTCTTTTATGAAACTCAAACACATCTTGTGCTAATGACTTAGCAAATATATGAGCCAATTGATCACTAGATTTACAAGGCTTCAAGTGTACTTCTCCATTGCTCACAAGTTCTCTAATAAAGTGATATCTAGTATCAATATGGTTGTTGTTCTGATGAAACTGATGCAGGAGCATGTGACTTAGAGGGAAAAATCTTCAAACATATTCAAAAAATCCAAAAAATATGTAGGCAAGGGAGTGGGGTCCTTTAGCTAGCAAGTTTCATGCTTTTCTAGTTTAAGATAAAGAGAGAATTAAGAATAAAAACCATGTTGTAATAGTCGCTTTATGATAAGTTGTAGTAGCTTTATAGCTTTAAATTACTTTATGTAAAAGGAATTCTTTTGTATGGATAAGGACTGAGAGGGCTTATCTATTATTTACAAATAAGAAACAATGGGACTCTTAGAGTTAGTTTAGAGCCCAGGAGCAGTATCATCTGAAAACTTCTCTCTCTGTTCATTTGAATAAATGGCCTTCTTTTAGTTGATAATTTCATGCGTGTATCTATTAAATCGCTTTCCTCTGAGTTTGAAAATTGATGAACTCACCTTATTTTACAAGTGATGCTTATGCTGAAGCCTTTAGAATCATTTTTCCTTCATATCGGCGAGTGCAGGCTTCTTAAGTCATTTTACAGAGTTCTGTGGGCAAGCTCTGTTTACACAAAGAAATTGTGATATTTCCTTAAGTGGAACATAGTTCCAGACCTGAAACTTTATTGGATTTGGTTCATACCCATATCAGGTCCGGACCAACATCGCATCAGAAAAGCGCAAGTGGAGTGGAGTGCCTTTGAAACCGCCCAACTCCGATAGCGCGATACTACCGGAGCCGAAACATTATAGGGAAGAGCGGAAAGGGGTGTCAGGTTCGTGAGGATGATCACATCACAAAACCCAGAGTGGAAGTACCAAGTATTGGTGCTTTGGATGTTGCAGATAGCGATTGTCTATTATTGCATTGGAGAAAGGAAGGAGGAAGGGCATTAAACGTGTCGATAGTGTTAATTATTCAGAATCAATACAAATTTTGTTTATGGGCTGCAACAGAGGTTCTAGAGTGTCGATAATGTGTTTTGTTCCTTTAGAACAAAATACCCGCCGATAGTGTATTCTGCGTGAAATGCAGGTTCCTCATTTATAAAAGCCTCGATAGTGTGTTGCATGAACTCCATACTAAAAGCCCGCCGATAGTGCTTTTGGGTAATTCTTTTGGAATTACAGCTCTGATAGGAACAGAGGCCCAGTTTTTCAATTAACTAGGGTTGGGTCGATCAGAGGAGAATCCATGAGGCTGTCAGTTAACAGTAAATGACTGATATGCCAATACAAACAAAGGGAGAAATTTGGCTTGATATTGAAGAAATTGTAACCAGATTTGCGAGATTATCTATATTGTCTGCACCCAGGCCACCATTAGTGGTATCAGAGCCACTAGCTGACATTGAATTGAATCTCAGAAGCAGGAGAAGGAAAGTTAATATGGATTTCAAAGTTGGAAAAGGATGAGGACATGGTGGAAGAGGATGGCCTGTTGCGAACGCTGAAGTGATGGAAGCTGTGCAACAGATGCAAGCTAGATTGGATGCATTAGCCATAGGCAGAAACATAGATGATGGAGATGTTAATGAACCTAAGATTGAAGCTGTAGAGGAGGAAGCTATAGCAGTTACTCCTGAGATGAGGTTCTTTCAGTCAGTATTGAGATACACAACTAGGCCAAAGACCGAGGTTCCAATATATGAAGGAGGACTAAATCAAGAAGAATTGATAGACTGGATTAATGGCATGGAGAAATTCTTCGAGTATGAAAAAACAGAAGATGAGAAGAAAGTGAAGTTTGTTGTCACCAAGTTAAAAGGCCATGTAGCACTTTGGTGGGATGGTGTGGAGGCAGAAAGGAAGAGACTTGGCAAACAACCAATCAAGAATTGGAGCAGGATGGTAGCAAAGCTAAGAGGTAAGTTTCTACCAAGTAATTATCAGCAAACCTTGTTTAGACAAATGCAAAATATTAGACAGAGATATTTGACACTGAAAGAATACACATAGGAGTTCTACAAGGTAAGCATATGAGCTAGAGAAGCCCAGGATATAGATGAGAAGGTGGCTATATATATGAATGGTCTCAGTATGGACATTCAATATGAGATAAGTCTACTATCTCCTAAAATAGTAGAGGAAGCTTATCAGATAGCACTGAAAATTGAAGAAAAACTCATGATGAAGTAGTCTGCCAAAGGGAAAGGTACTTTTCGAGGAAGGGGAAGTCAAGGTGGTAGAGGAAGATCTATAACACCTAAAGATGGAGCTAGCAGCAGCTCAACCCAGCATGCATCCACAGGAGGTGATGCAAGAGGCAGAGGTAGTTTTTCTAGAGGAAGAAGAGGCAGAGAAATAATATGTTACAAATGTAACAAGATGGGACACAGAGCTTTTGAGTGCCCAGAGAATGCAGGAACAAGTCAGAGGAATGCAATTGTTACTTCAGTTGAGTGAGAAGAACCAACAGTAGCAGTGACAGAAGAAGAAAATATACCAGAGAGGGGAGAATCTTGGTAATTACTAAAGTTTTTCTCAAGCCAGCAAAGGAGATGACTGAACCATCACAAAGGAAGACTTGTTTAGAACCGTGTGTAAACTGCAAGGGAAATGTTATCAGATGATCATTGATAGTGGCAACACTGATAATTTGGTTTCTACAGAAGTGGGGGAGAAATTGTAGTTGAAGACAATGAAACATCCAACACCTTACAAGGTGTCATGGTTACAAAAGGGACATCAACTGTTAGTGAATGAACAATGTGAAGTGGAATTTCATGTGGGCAAGTATAAAGATAAAATTGTTTGTGATGTGATGCCAATGGATGTGTGTCACATATTGTTTGGAAGACCTTGGCAATATGACAGAGGAGCCATGCATGATGGAAAAAGAAACACCTACAAGTTTGGAAAGGATGGTGTCAATCATATGTTGTTGTCTCTGCAAGAAGAAGATGTACTAGGAAAGAAGATTGATCCAAAAAATCTGTTATTAGGAGGAAAGGAATACTTGAAACAGATTGAAGAAAATGAGGTAAATTTTGCTGTAATTTGCAAGCCCAAGGTAATAATGACTTCTACTAAAATTTCTGATTTACCCATTGAAATTCAAGAAATGTTGGAGAACTATTATGATATTATTGTTGATGATTTTCCTAATGAGTTACCACCCATTAGAAGAATCAGCCATCATATAGATTTGATTCCTGGAGCAAGTCTACCTAAAAAAGAAACTTACAGAATGACTACTACAAAAAATGAAGAGGTTAGGAAGCAGGTGCAAGAATTGCTTGACAAAGGGTTGGTTAGAGAGAACTTGAGTCCTGGCATAGTGCCAACAGTGTTGAGTCCAAAGAAAGATGCAGGATGGAGAATGTGCATAGATTCAAGAACCATCAATAAAATCACAATTAGGTATAGATTTCCTTTACCTAGAATTGAAGATTTAATGGATTGCTTTAGTGGAGCAAAGTATTTTTCAAAACTAGTTCTTAAAAGTGGGTATCATCAGATAAGGATAAGAGAAGGGGATGAGTGGAAAACCGCTTTTAAGACAAATGAGGGACTATATGAGTGGAAAGTAATGCCTTTTCGGTTTTTGAATGCACCAAGTACATTTGTGAGACTCATGAATGAAGTTCTTAAAGAATTCATTGGTAATTTTGTAATAGTATATCTGGATGATATATTAGTTTACAACAGGGTTAAGGAGGAGCATATGAGGCATTTGAATTATGTCTTACAAAGGATACAACAGGAGAAATTATTGCTGAATTTGAAGAAGAGTTCATTCATGAAAGAGGAGCTAGCGTACTTGGGCTTTCTTATTTCTGCTGAAGGGCTGAAGATGGATCCAGAGAAGATCAAGGAAATCATGGGGTGGCCTTCATCCAAGAGTGTTTTTGAGGTAAGAAGTTCTCATGGTCTTGCTAGATTTTATAGAAAATTCATCAATAATTTTAGTAAGATTAATGCACCTATTATTGAAACCATAAAGAAGGAAAAACAACCATTTAGATGGAATGCTGAAGCATAAAGAAATTTTCAACTATTGAAGAAGAAAATCACTGAAAATGCTATTTTGGTTCTGCCTGATTTTAACAAACCTTTTCAAGTGAAGTGTGATGCCAGCGGAGAAGCAATTGGAGGTGTTTTAAGTCAGGAAGACCAACCAATAGCTTACTTTAGTGAAAATCTAAATGATTCCAAAAGGAAGTATTCTTCTTATGATAAGGATTTCTACGCAGTTGTGCATTTATTGAAGAAATGGAGGCATTATCTAATGTTAAATGAATTCATCCTTTACTCAAATAACCATGCACTATAGTTTATAATGTAGTAGCCAAAGCTCAGCCATAAACATGAAAAAAGGGTAGAGTATCTTCAAGGTTTCCATTTTGTTTTGAAACATATAAATGGCCAATCGAATAAAGTTGCAAATGCCTTAAGTAGGAGAAATGTATTGCTTCAAGAGAGTCAAATCCAAGTGTTGGGTTTTGATTTATTAAGGAATTATATGAGACTGATTCAGATTTTAAAGAGGCATTTTAAGCTTGTAAAAATCCTGTTTTGATGGATAGGAGTAAATGGTTGGATTACTTCTTACAAGATGGACTGTTGTTTAAGAAAAATCAGTTGTGCATACTAAACTCTTCCATGAGGGATAATTTAATCAAAGAAAAACATAGTGGAGGACCTGCAGGACATTTTGGCATAGAGAAGACCTTTGAACAGTTGAACAGATTTTATTTCTAGCCGAAAATGAAATCTGAAGTGGAGAAATATGTGAGAACTTGCAAAGTCTGTCAACATGCAAAGGGAAGAAGCCAGAACACAGGCTTGTATATCCCATTACCAATTCCAGACAAGCCTTGAGATATGGTAAGTATGGAAAAAAAATTTGGGCTTACCAAAGACTCAAAGAGGTAATGATTCAATTTTTGTTGTAGTGGACAGATTTTCAAAAATGGCACACTTTATTCCATGTTATAAAACTAGCAATGCTTCTCACATTGCTAATTTGTTTTTTAAGGAGGTTGTAAGATTGCATGGATTGCCCAAAAGTATTGTCTCAGACAGGGATTCCAAATTTGTTGGACATTTCTAGAGGACACTATGGAAGAAGCTATTATGCTCTTACCCTGCAAGACGATACCAAAATACTGAATATGCGAAGAAATATACCCAGAGCATAGAATAGTGAGAAACAACAACAAATATTTTATTATTCAGAAAGCAATGTTCACTTGCCTCTTCGAGGGGGCAACCTCCAATAGAGCAGAGCTCGATGACAAAATAAGACATGATGCTCCTCGCAGGGAGTCTCTATCATTTATATATGACTCATACATGCAATACCATGGATCAATACCATGGTTATTATTAATACCATCTATCTAATACCATGGCCCATTTGCAACTAACTGTGGTCCCATCATTAAATGGACATACTGAAGTGGTGAACAAGGGTTTAGGCAACATTTTAAGGATCCTTACTATAGAACATCCAAAGCAATGGGATCAAGTGTTAGCACAAGCTGAGTATGCGTATAATGACTCACCTAACGGGAGTACAGGATGGAGTCCATTCCATATTATTTATGGAATGCATCCAAGAGGGGTATCTGAGTTGGGAAATTTGGGAAAATAAGAGATGAGAAGTGCAGAGGGTGAAGATTTTGCTTCAAAAATGCAAGCAATACATGAACAAGTGAAACAACAGCTGTAGGATAGCAACATCAAGTACAAAACTAGAGCAGACATGAGGGGAAAAGAGATGAAATTTGAAGTTGGGGATTTGGTTTTAGCACATCTCAGAAAGGAGAGATTTCCAAAAAGGGAGTATAATAAATTGAAGTTCAAGAAAATTGGACCATGCAGAGTGTTAAGAAAGTTTTCTGCAAATGCTTGTTACACAGTAATTTGTCATTGTCTTCATTCGCAGTCCTTCTACTATGTCATGTGTCCAAGTCAACCATGCTCATACTGAACAAATGCTCTCTTATGCTGCCAATTGACCCACTTTTCGTAATTTATCTGCCTCATCGCGACTATGGACTTAATATACACGTTGAACGATGCTCATAAATAGTCCAGCCGTGCTTCCAGCACGGAAGTACATCTGTGTCCCACGATAATCCAATTTCATGCCCCGTCACGAGGCTATTTGATATATTTAGAAACAATCTGACTGGCTAGATTACTTACTAGCAATGTCGGCGCTAAGGGTCTGTTATACACCCACGATGAACCAGATTGGGTGAATTTGTTCCAAGAGTCAGTCTTCTGGATGACTCCAGACTTAGTTGTTGGCATAGTTTGTGTCGCCCTTCCTTCCTTGGTATGGCAGTTCCGTCAATTGTGCTACCTCCCTTGGGGATAAGCTCTCTCTTCCACCTTTGATGGAGACTCCTTCTCCTATTTAAACACTCACCTTTGCTATGATCAGCTAGTTGGCAAATTCTTGGATTGAGTAGTGTTGTTAGTGCTTTTGGGTTTGATAGATAGCTGGTGTGGGTGTGAACAAGTGTGAGAGTGTTGATAGCTTATGGAAGGTTGTGAAGTTCCCTTGACTTTGTGTAAGAACTTATGAGTGAGAGAGAGAATTTGTGTGTTGGGAGATACATCTTTAAAGAGTGAATGCTTGAAGAACATGCTGGCTGGATTCCTCTGAGAAGGCTTGCGACGTCAAGACTCTGGTTGTAAGCTTGCTCTTATTTCAACAATGTAAACTTTGAAACGGGAACCCATATTGTTACCCGTTTTGTAGAGATAGCAAAAAAGTGACCCGATTTCGAAAAGGAGTTATGCGGAACACATGTGTTTTTTAAAGCTCAATTTTTGGCATTATAAATTTTTTTATGTACATTGCGTTTTATAATGGTAGTGTTTTTTATGCTGATTTAAAAATGTGGTAATTCTGCACCAAACTCTTTTTTTAAAAGGATTTTTTTTTTTAACTTTTTTGATTTTCTAATGTATGAAATGTAAATAATTATTTTGTAAACTTAATAATTTTTGAAGTGGTCTTTTTCTTCATATTTTCTTGTTTTTATTTTTATTTTATTTTTTTGTAGTGAGGTTTTTATTGTTTCGCATATTAAAAAAAGAAGGTTGATATTTTGAATTTTCAATATTCTACATATTTATACATCATTAATTAAATTTCAATCCACATGACATAATTGTCTCTAAAAAACATATATAAAAATACATATAGAAAAGACAAAAATAAAAAATAAAAAATGTTAAAAAAATTATCTCATAAACTATAAAAGAATTTGGGAAAAAAAA
>APFE031444065.1:31121-66767 GCA_000404065.3 Pinus taeda
TTCTAGTTTTTTTAAATGTTTTTTTTTTTCCTTTTCCATATTTTTGTCTTTTTCTTTTTTCTTTTCCCAATTTTTTTGGAGTTGTCTATAATGTGACTTTTTGGAGATTTGGTGACGGAATATGGCGGAAGAAATTGAGGTTAAATCTTGATTTGTTGAAGTTAAAATGGTTTTTTAACTGCATATTTGGATTCAACACCCTGAAAAACCCCTGGGATGCTTTGATTATGCAGAAACTAACTATCAAACTTGCGATTCCAATAAATTGCTGCCGGATTTTGACCGGAAAAACCCACCAGAAAGGCTTTTAAAAAGTCGCATTATAGACAACTGCATTTTTTTATGGTCTACAAGATTATTTTTATTTTTATTTTTATTTTTCCATTTTCTTAAATACTTTTTTTTACTATTTATTTGTTTACAATGTTTATTTTTTTTTTAGTTTTTTAATTCCTATCATTAATTTTGTTTTTTTTTTTTTACATTTTTATGATTGATTTTTTTTTTTGAAACTTTTTTTTGTTTTGTGTTTTTTCATTGTTTTATTTTATTTTATGTTTTCATTAAAGTATTTAAATTTTCATGTTTTTCGGGGTCATGATAAAATATTTTATTTTGAGGGTGTTTTCTGGACAATTTTTACACAAAAAATTGGTTTTCACCACCATTTTTAAAACATGTTGAAAATTTACCCAAGAAAAAAAAAATAAATAAATAAAAATATGTGTTATTCCAGTATCAACACTTCTTCGTTTTTAGCATTTCTTTTGAAGTTTTTTTGCCAAAGTTCCCGTTTTGAGTTTATAGTTCCCATTTCAAAGTTTACATTGTTTTTCATTATTAATGCAATCAATGATGTTTTCCTATGTCTTGTATGTAATTTACTTGATAGCTCATGACTTTTTGACTTTGTGAGTAAATAGATCATTGTTGTTTTCCGGTTATGTGCTTTGTTGTATTTCCTTTGCATTGTTTCAGGTTGATCACTCGTTGAGGAGAAGAAAGCGAAATATGGAGCAACGCAACAGAACTCCATCGACCACTGGTTGAGGTAGGCCTCCAACTATGACTATTTAAGGAAAGCTATTGTTGATCTGTCCTTGCTTGTGACTAGACCCACTCTAGGGCTAGAGGGGTTGCCTCTATCTACAGAGGGAACACTTTCCTGCATCACAAATTGACGACTCCGCTGGGGAGTCTGTCCTACGTTCTTCTCTTTGCTCTTGTTTTGATTTTGATTTGGTCTTTCTTTGTTTTTGGGGATTAATTATCAGTCTCATGGGTCACCTAGATTGATCTAGGAGGTCCCTCTATTGTCTGTTAGATTGGTTGGTTTTTGTTTGGGAGTTTTTGGCTCGTTTGCCATTGTTTTTTTCATCATCGCGGAACATAGTTAGTAGTCGCGCTCACGCTTTTGTAAAATCCTGTGCATCACTGAATAACATAACATAGTCACGACGACCTCTGAAATCAGTTCATCATGGGAAAGACATATACTTCCGCGACGACGTCATTTTGTTGCTACAACTAGTTTCTTATCAACGCTAGTTGCTGGTGTTGTCCTTGCGGTGACACCTGTAGAATTGATGTTCTCAATTCTGCCTCCTGAATTTGCCAGTCCTCTTGATCACTTGCCTTTTTCACTTTCTCAGTCATTTGTATTTCACTGTTTATGGTCAAGCACTCCTTTGGCTTTGTTGAATGAATCTTGCCCTTTTGCCCATGTGACCTAGTTCATTATTTCAAGTTTCTTGAATCAATTGTCTTGGTTGTTGGTTTGCTCAAGATTCATTTACAGCTTTCTTGTTGGTTTGATTGAGCCTTCCTCATTCTTTGTTTCCAGTTGATTTTTAGTGACCATTATTGAACCAATCTTTGGTATTGATTCGATCTCTTTTCACTACCGAACATAGATCACGATTGTTTGGATCAACCGGTTCCTTCACACTTGCTTGTTTAATTTTTTGAATTTAAAAAAAAAAAATCAAAAATCAAGAGACTATATTCATTTAGTGTGCGAAAGTGAAAGTGAATTTGCATTTCAAGGTTGCATATTGGAAAGTGAATGATAAAATCTCTCATTAGTAGTACCCGTGCACTGTAGGAATTGATGTCTGTATGCATTGTATGATTTCATTTGCTCATCTTGGTTTTCTTGGTTTGGGAATGATCTCTCTACCCTCCCATAGGTAGGTGTTCATTGAAGTAAAAGGATATTTCATTCATTTTAGCTGCATCCTAGGTTTTGTTGTATACATACGGTAAGGCTTGAAAACTAAAACATAATTCAAGATCAACTTTAAAATGAACTAAATAAATCTAACAACACATTGGAACATAAGCTCATTATTTAGAGGTTTAGGCTAGAGACGTGCTCTAGCGTCATTAAACTTAGTCACTTTTGTTCTCACTCAAGGTTGGGTGATTCCTCCTTCTATGACTCAATAGCGGTCTAGTACGGAATTATGCTCCCATGTACCATCGAGTATATGTTGGGAGACCCCACTAGGTTATCATCCTATATCCTTAGGAAGTCGTGTCTGCCACCTTGCAAACCGTAATGCAGCGAACACAACATTTAGGAAGATTGACTACCGTATGGAAAGTCCTTGGTTTTTATATGACTGCCAAGGTGTATATGCAGTTTTACAGGTTGTTTGGTAAACCTTTTTCCTAAGTCTCCAGAGTAGTCACTTTCGTTCCTTTTTGGAATCCCTAAAAGAAAAGTTTCATCTGAGCACTTGTCACTTGAGGCTCATTAAACATTCGAAGGCGACTAGAGTAATATTTTTGTCCTTTTCTTGACTTTTTAAAGATGAAAAGGTCAAGTTCTGTTCCTATGTCTTAAAATTTATTTGGCCACATTCCATTTACCCTGTTAGATCTTGTTTACGTTTAGTTTGAGTAGGGTTCTTTCTTGTTAGTTTTCCTAGGACTTTTGGATTGAATCATCCTAGCGGAATCATCGATCCCGTCTCCTGTTCCAAGTGACCAGGGGTCTCCATCCTCTGTCGCTCCCGAGGTTCTGGTTGTTAGTGATACTCTCCCTGTTATCCCAAGTATCCAACCGCTTAACTCTCGCACCCCAGAGGACGAGTCTTATGATATTCATTGGAACCCCATTTGGGGGCCTTCTCAAGAAGACTTTCCCGCTACCCTTCCTAGTGTTTCAGTCCCGATGTCCTCCTCTGACATGGATGAGACGACTCCCATCTCCGGTGAAGAATCCTTTGTGTCAGAAAGTGAAATACCTATTCCCACAGAAACTTCGCCTTTCCGTGTTGCTTCCCTTGGTGTCACATTTCCTTTAAGGTATAATGCTTTGGCGGACATCATTGGGTCTATGGCTCCCCTTTCGAGTTCAATATGGTCTTGTACCGTCCCTCCAACTTTGGAGTCATTTACACCTCAAATTCACAATGTGTCCATCACATTTGTTCCAACCATGCCAACTATTTGTGTGGCTTCTTCAACCCTTATTATCAGTATCACCACTACTTCTTCAGTGGTCACTACTATTGCCGGACCTTCTGGTGGTCCTATCAATAGTGGCCCAATGACAGGAGTTGTTAATACCACACTAAGTGCCCTACCTTCTTCTGGTTCCATTCTAGCAGGGGAGGCATATGATCAATATGTACAAGTTCTTCGGAATCCAGATCCTAAAAATCCGTTTAATTATTATGATTCTCACAGAGCTCATATCTATTACCCTGGACCTATGCCATCTCAACCCGTGGTTGAGGTCGCAGTCCTGTTGTCCATTGCTTGGGGTACCACCACTTACCATGGTGGCCAAGCACCACCCGTGAATTTTGAAGGGCCACCATATCAAGGTCAGTCGTCTTACGGACAAGCTTATCCAACACAACCTGGAGGCCCAGAAGGACAACCCTTCCAGGGACAACCTTCGGCCTTTGGTGGTTCTTCCTTTACCTATTTCGGGCAACCTTCGAGTAATCCGGGACAACCTTACATTCAAGAAGGTCAACCCAGTGTCTAGCAAGGCTACTCTTTTAGGCAAGTTGGTCAGCCTTACGTTTAGCAAGGCCAACCCACTGCCCAGCTTAGTCAACCGTCTACGCAAATTGGTTAGCCCCAAAATCAACCGGGCCAACCAACTGTCCAGTCGGCTCAGCCAACAAAATATCCAACGATAGTGTATTCTTCGTGAAATGAAAATTTCTCATTTATAAAAGCGCCAATAGTGTGTTGCATGAACTCCATACTAAAAGCCCACCGATAGTGTTTTTGGGTAATTCTTTTGGAATTATAGTTCCAATAGGAACAGAGGCCTTGTTTATCAATTAACAAGGGTTGGGGTGATCAGAGGAGAATCACTGAGGCTGTTAATTAACAGTAAATGACTGATACGCCAATACAAACAGAGGGAGAAATTTGGCCTGATATTGAAGAAATTGTAACCAGATTTACGAGATTATCTATATTGCCTACACCCAGGCCACCAAAAACACACTATTCTTGGATAGTGCAATCATTGAGGTGTTGTCACAATATATTGTTATTGATCCTTGTTTTTTTTGCTTGATTCCATCAAGTACTCTTCCTAACCACACTGCTTGACATGCTGCTGATGTTGCTGCTACATATTCTACTTTTGCTGACAAAAGTGTCAGAATGGGCTACTTCTTAGATGCCCATGAAATGACACCTAAACCAAGGTGGAACACAAAACCAGAAGTGCTCTTCCTATCATCCAATCTGCCTGCAAAATCTCTATCTATGTATCCAATCAAACTTTCTTTTCTATGCTTGCATACATTATGCCACAATCTCTAGTTCCTGCTATGTATCTCAGAATTTGTTTTCCTACACTCCAATGTGTGTCTTTTGGAGTCTCCATAAATCTGTAAATCAAAATCACTCCTTACATGGTATCTAGTCTTGTAGTTGTGAGATACATGAGGCTACCAACCAATCTTTTGAATAATTTTGGATTGACATCTGATCCTTCATCATCCTTGCTTAACTTTGTACCTGTTGCAACTGGTGTAGGGACAGGTTTGCAATTTTCCATCCTGAATCTTTTCAACAAATCTCTGGAATATTATTTTGACAAATAAAATTCCTTTTTCAGATTTCTCAACTTCTATGCCAAGAAAATATTTCATGATACCAAGATCTGTCATCTCAAATTCTTTCATCATGGCTACTTTAAATTCATCTATGTCAAAATCACCTGTAAAAATCATGTCATCAAGATATAAGCAAACAATCAAAACATGTCCATGCTCATTTACCCTTGTGTACAAGTTAGGCTTAATGTTGCTTCTGCAAAATCCATTCTTAATCATGTAGCTGTCAATTCTGCTATACCAAGCTCTAGGCGCTTGCTTCAATCCATAAAGTGCCTTCTTCAACCTGTAAACTTTGTCTTCGTTACTTTCAAATTCATATCCTGGAGGCTACTGCATATAAATTTCTTCTTCTATAATTCCATTCAAGAAGGCCGATTTCACATCCATCTGATATACTTTCCACTTGTTATGAGCTGCTATGTCTAGAACTTCTCTTACAGTATCCAATCTGGTTGCCGAAACAAACGTTTCTCCAAAGTCTATTCCCGGTTGTTGCGAGAGCCCTTTCGCTACAAGTCTAGCTTTAAATCTATCAATTTCACCTTTCTCATTCAACATTGTCTTGTACACCCACTTCACACCAATGAGGTTTTTGTCCTTTGGTAAATCAACCAAATCCCATGTGTCATTCTTTTCAATAGCTTCAATTTATTCATCAATGTCTTGCACCAAATTTTCATCTTTGATTGCTTCTTCAAACGAAGAAGGTTGTAATGACAACAATGTAAAATTTGAACCAACATCCAAATCATCATAAATATCTTTCAAACCTCTCATTTTTCTCTTACCATTGCTTGATTCATCACCTGATTGATTGCTGGGAGAATCTTGATCTTTTGATCTCCTTGAGGATCCATGCTGCTCTAAAAATCTTGGAGTCCTTATTGGTGTGTCTCTGTTTGGTGTCTTCACTTGTGATGCTTGCTGCTCTTTTTCTGCTACATCATATTCTTCCATCAGTGGCACTTGTGCATCAACTGTTTTGTCTATAGTTCCATTCCATGACTCTTGTTCCTTGAACACAACATCTCTTCTAATTATGGTCTTCTTTGAGATAGGGTTATACAATTTGTAACCCTTTGATTGCTCCTTATAACCAATGAATATGCATTTTTCACTTTTATCATCCAATTTGCCTCTTCACTCCTTAGGAACATGTGCATAAGCTACACATCCAAATACTCTGAGATGAGATACGCTGTAATACATACCTGACCATGCTTGTTCTGGTACTCTTTTCATCACAATCTTTGTAGGAGATCCGTTGATCACATAAATAGCACATGCAACTGCTTCTACCCAATACTCATTAGACAAGTTTCTGCCTTTCAACATGCTTCTTACCATGTTCATAATTATCTTGTTCTTTCTCTCTTCTACACCATTCTGTTGTAGTGTGTACCTGGTTGTAAATTGTCTTCTGATCCCATGTTGTTTGCAATAATCATGGAATTCCTTTGAGTCATATTCTCCACCATGATATGACCTCAATACCTTGATCTGCCAACCACTTTGGTTCTCTACTAAGGCTTTGAATTCTTTGAAATTTTCAAAAGTTTAAGGCTTTTTCTTCAAAAAATAAAACCACGTCTTTCTGTTGTAGTCATCAATGAAAGTGAGGAAGTAGCAACTTCCACCAATCTACTATGTCCTCATAGGTCCACACAAGTCCGTATTCACTAGCTCAAGAGGTTGCTTTGCTCTTTATGCAACTGCCTTTGGAAAAATTTCATGGTGTTGTTTTCCCAAGATGCAACACTCACAAGTACTAACAGGCTCTTTGATGTGAGGTAATCCTCTGACCATCTGTTTCTGCTGCAAAAATACTAAACCAGAAAAGTGCAAGTGTCCAAATCGAAGCGCCATAACAAATAATCATCAGAACATGCAACTGTAAAAGAACTCACCTAACCACTATAATTCAAAATTAGAGGAAAGAATATGTTCCTCATCATCTACACCTTTGCTATCAGTTGCCTGCTTGGGGGCTTGTCATATATAACAACTTCTTGACCTTGAAAGACAACTTTGTATCCTTTCCGTGTCAATTGACCAACACTTAACAAATTATGTTTAAGACTAAGAACATAATATACCTCTGAGATTGTCTTCGGCTCCCCCTGCCTAGTCAGAATGTTGACCACTCCTTTGCCATCTACTTCCACAGCCTTTTTAGTCCCTAGTTTTACCTCTGTTTTCACAAATTGATTGAAATTTGCAACCAAATCCTTGTTGCCTATCATGTGGTTACTACAACCACTATCTAACAACCACACACTAGTAGAAGGTTCATGCATGGTATGGCAAGCTAGGAACATAGAGTTAGTACGCTCTGTAGTGACATTAGCTCTTTGGTTCCCTTGATCAACTATTTTCTTCCTACAATCATGAGCAAAATGACCAAATTTATTACACTAATAACATCTCACCTTTGATTTGTCAATTATTTGATTATTGTTGAAGCTTTTGTAGTTTTTTCCATTTGCATGCTCACGATCTTCTCAGTCATCTGTCTGACCACCATATCTTCCGCTTCGTCCTCTGCCTCTCGTTCTACTTCTGCCTCGACCTCTATCTGTTGAAATAGAAACCTGACTTTTGAAAACGATCTCTAAAGTGGAATCTTTATTTCTTTCTATCCTTACCTCATGCGATAGAAGTGATCCCATAAGGTCATAAACTGTCAATGATTCCAAATCCTTGGCTTCTTCTATGGCTGCTACCACAACATCGAATTTGGTAGACAAAGATCGAAGGACCTTCTCAACCACTCTTTGATATTTTATATCTTCACCATAAATCTCTAATTATTTGCAATAGTTATGACCCAATTCATGAAAAAATTGATGTCCTCTATCTTCTTCATTTTTAGACTTTCAAAATCTCTCCTAGTATTCTGTAACTTAACAATATTTACTTTGGCCATACCTTTATAGTTTGTCGCCAAAGTATCCCATGCTACTTTTGCTGAAGACATGATCATAATCTTCTAGAACACTACTAGGTCCAACCCCTATTGAATAAGCTGCAACACATGTGCATTCTTCTTCTTGTCTTTCTTCCATTGTTCACTCTCTGCATTAGTGAGAGCTTGTTCTTCTTCTTCGTTCATAGGTTCTGAAAACCCAAACTTCACATAATCGCAAACATCATGTACCTGCAACGTGGTCACCATATTAATGGCCCACACATCATAATCTTTCCCTGTAAATGGTGGGAACTTGGGTTGGAAATTTGAGAAAGCCATCTTTATCCAAAAATTTCTCTTTTTTAAAAAGCCCTAAATTTCTCCTTTGTAAAACTCTTTTTCAAAAAATTAATACTTCTTTCAATAAAACTTTAAGTGTCTTTCTTTTTATATAAAAATAATTTTATATATATAAAAAAAAAACTTTATAATAAACCCTTTCGTAATTTTTTTTTGAAAACATCCTTTGTTATTTTACCACACCTTATATAACTTTAAACGAATTATGTGAACCTCATAAAACAATCACCATAAATATTAATGTTAATCTCATAATTTTTTTTATGAATAATGTAAACCTCCTATAACTTTTCGTTTCCAAAGAGGAACAATCCACGTGAATATGACACAGGTACTCCACATGAAAAAATACACCTTTGAAAAACTTCGAGAACTCCTTTGAAACATCAACGAATTGTTCACGCTATATGTGTGCTAATGCTCCTCATGACAACTCCGAATGTTTGCATGTTGCGCTCCCTGTTAATGGCGGTGTAGAAGGATAATCCAATGTTCCTCGTGTGTTTCATGGCATGTGCTTAAATCTAGCGATGTGTCTGTTTAATAACACCTGTGGGTTTTGGTGTAGCGGCAATCATGACTCCAAAAAGTGGTATCAGAGCCAAGTTTGAATATTTACTGGGCAAGCTGCTTAGTGCCATCGCCTTACTCTGGCAGCATTTTCTAAAACGTTGGTTGTTACCTCTAGAGCTGTTGAAGGATCTGTCCAAGAAATAGCCGAGGAACAATGGAACTAAAAACAGTTGCCGCAAGAAAAAGAAGGTCGTGGACCTATGTTGAAACATGTTGCTAGAGTTTGAAACGTGGAGATCCGTGGAGATTGGAGTTGAAATGTGGTGTTCGTAAGTTTTTTTTTACATCAAGCTTGCATGTATACGTCAAGTTTTTTCTCAAACCAACATATGTATGTGTGAAATGTGAAAAGGTTAAAACATTATATATGTTTTTTATATTTATTATGAAACATATATAATTATATGTTGGAATTTCGAAAAGTATATTTTAAAAGGAGGAAGGTCATTATTAGTAAATTTTAAATAGTAATAATTAAATTTTTATTTTTAATTGGAGTTTTTGTGTTTTAGGGCGTCAATTTGATTGAAAATGGAGACAACAGTTACAAATATGGAGAAGTTGAGCAGGGCTACTTTTTCCCTATGGAAATCACACATGGAGGATATACTGATTTTAAAGGATCAGTATTTGCTGATTGAGGGCACAACAAAGAAGCCCTCATCGATGGAAAATGAAGAGTGGAATAAGCTAGATAGAAAGGCGATTGCAACAATCCACCAATATTTTGCAAAGAATATTTATTTCAATGTGTCTAGAGAAAAGGCAATAAAAGGATTATGGAAGAAGCTCCATGATCTGTATGAGAAGAACACGACATCAAAAAAATTGTTCTTGATGAAGAAACTTTATAATCTCAAAATGAAGGAGGGTGCTTCAGTTGCTGAGCACTTGAATGCATTTAATATTAATACTAATCAAATTGCCTCTATTAAAATCATTTTAGATGATGAAATTAAAGCCATTTTTCTAATGTGTTCTATGATAGACAGTTGGGAAAATTTAATTATAGCTATGAGCACTTCAGCAACTACAGGGACCTTGAAGTTTGATGATATTAGCAGTAGTTTAATGAATGAGGAGTTGCGACGGAAATCAATTGTGGAAAACCAGGGAGGAGAGGCTCTAGCTTTAGCTGATCGTGGTAGGAGAATGGATCGAGGCCAGCAAGGGTGATAAAGATCGAGAGGCCGATCAAAATCAAGGAGAGGAAGGATCATTCACTTTCATTGTGGCAAACCCAGGCACATGAAGAAAGAATTTCGATTCTGGAAGAAAGGAAAAAAGGATCAGAGACCATCCAATACAAATCACAAGTCATCCAGCACAAATGAAGGTGAGGCTACTGCTGTAGCCACAGATGGTGATGTGTTTTTTACTATTTCAATAGAGGATGCATGCGTATATATATCCAACAGTAGCTTTGATTGGATCCTTGACTCTGGGGCATCTCACCATGTAACCCCATGTAAAGATAGTTTTGTTTCATATAATCATGGTGATTATGGTAGAGTGCATTTGGGGAATAATCATTTTTGCAGTATTGTTGGAGTGGGACATGTCTAGATCAAGATGAAAGATGGACAAGGTATATTGTTGAAACAAGTCAGGCATGTACTAGAAATGTGCATGAGTTTAATCTCTATGGGATGACTGGATGATGAAGGCTATTCCACAAGCTTTGGAAAAGGAGGCTGGAAAATTAGAAAAGGAGCATTGGTCATGGCCAAAGGACCCAAGACATGAATATTATACACATTGAAGACACTGATAGGAAAATCAGATTTGGCTACTGCCACAAAATAAGGAAATTCAACAGATCTGTGGCATAAGCGTTTGGGTCACATGAGAAAGAAGGGCTTAAAAATCCTTGTTGGTAAAAATTTATTGCTAGGTTTTAAATCCTACAATCTTGATCTTTGTGAGCATTTTATATATGATAGACAAATAAGAGTTTCATTCCTTAGAGGTGGCCATGACAAAAATAAAAATGTGTTAGAATTGGTACACTCAGATGTGTTTGGGCCTATTAACATCAAATCATTAGGAGGAGCATCATAGTTTGTAACATTTATAGATGATGCATCCAGGAAGGTTTGGGCATATCATATGAAAAGTAAAAGTGAAGTGTTTGGAATATTTCAAAAATTCCATGTTGTTGTTGAAAGAGAGACTAAAACATTGTTGAAATGTTTAAGAACAGATAATGGTGGAGAATATTGCTCAAATGAATTTAAGGAATATTGTAGTAGGTTTGGCATAAAGCATGAGAATATTGTGCCTTGTACTCCTCAACAGAATGGTGTCACATAAAGGACGAATCACACCATTATGGAAAAGGTGCGAAGTATGTTGTCCAATTCTGGTTTGGAGAAGAATTTTTGGGTTGAAGCAGTTAGTACCGCTTGCTACCTCATAAATAGATCTCCAACTACAACCTTGGATGGTGGTATCCTTGAAGAAGTTTGGACTGGTAAGAATTTGAATTAATATCACTTGGAAATCTTTGGATGTGAAGCATTTGTACATATTCCCAAAGAAAATAGAACTAAGCTAGATGATAAATATATGAAATGGATATGCAGATGAAGATTTTGGTTATTGCCTATGGGATCCATTCAAACATAAAATTATAGAAGCAGGGATGTTATATTTAATGAGTCATAAATGTTTAAGAGGACTGTAGGTGAGTTGGAGATCAAGAAGTTTATTGATAGGTTTGAAGAGCAGCAGGAAAACATCCCACCAATATAAGAAAATGAATAGCAAATTCAGGAGCATGAAGAACAACAAGTGGAAAATGATGAATAACAAGAAGAAGGAATATTGTAGGAACCTCTACAGGAGATTCAAACTGATAATGCCCCACCACAGTTGGTTCATAGATCTTCTAGGCCTCATAAGCCTTCTCAAAGGTATCCTTCTTGAAACTATATTTCGTTGACTAATGAAGGTGAGCCTAATTGTTTTCAAGAAGCCTATAAAGTTGAGAACAGTGAGGAATGGAAGAAGAAATGAACTCTTTGCTGGAAAATAAAACTTGGGAGTTGGTAAACCTCCCAAAAGGTAGAAAGGATCTACAAAGAAAATTGATTTACAGGATTAAGAATGAAGGTGATGAAAAGAAGGAGAGGTATGAAGCAAGGCTGGTGGTGAAAGGTTTTGCCCAAAAAGAAGGTATTGACTTCACTGAAATTTTCTCACCTATTGTTAAAATGTCATCCATTAGAGTCATTCTTGGTCTAGTTGCTACTTTAGACTTGGAATGTGAACAGTTAGATGTAAAAACCGTTGTCCTTCATGGTCAATTGGAGGAAGAAATTTATATGGAGCAACCAAAAGGCTTCATAGAAAAAGGTAAAGAAGACCTTATTTGTAGGTTGAAGAAGAGTCTGTATGGGTTGAAGCAGGCACCTTGACAATGGTACAAGAAATTTGATTCATTTATGTTGGAACATGGTTTTCAGAGGTTGGAAGCCGACCATTGTGTCTATATCAAGAGGTATGATCAAGGAAAGTATATCATATTATTGCTATATGTGGATGACATGTTGATTTTTGGGCATGATAAAAATAAGATCAATAGGTTGAAGAAAGATTTGGGTAGCAAATTTTCAATGAAGGATTTAGGACCAGCGCAACCGATATTGGGCATGCAGATTATGCGTGACAGGAAAAACAAAAGGTTGTGGCTGTCACAAGAAAAAATATCAAGAAGGTGCTTGATAGGTTTAATATGGAGGATGCCAAGCCAGTTGGTACACCCCTTGCAGCCCCCTTCAAGCTAAGTACTAAATTAAGTCCTAGTGATGACAAGGAGAAAGAAGAGATGAGCGAGATTCCTTATGCTTCAGCAGTTGGAATTTTGATACATGCCATGGTATGCACATGACCAAACATTTCATATTCAGTGGGAGTAGTGAGCAGGTTCCTTGCCAATCTAGGCAAACAACATTGGCAAGCAGTAAAATGGATTTTGAGGTATCTCAAGGGTACTAGTCATTACTATTTATGTTTTGGTCATGATGAGATTGTGCTTGAATGACTTACAAATGTGGATATGGCTGGAGATATGGACACCAGAAAGTCCACTACAGGTTATTTGTATACATTTGTAGGTGCAACAGTATCTTGGGTGTCAAGGCTACAAAGAATAGTAGCCCTCTCTACAACAGAAGCAGAGGACATAGCTGCAACAGAAGCTTGTAAAGAGATGTTGTGGATGTAGCAATTCCTAGGAGAGATAGGAATAAAACAGGACAAGTATGTGTTATATTGTGATAGTCAGAGTGCCATTCACTTGGCGAAAAACCCAACATTTCATTCAAAAACCAAGCACATTGACTTAAGGTACCATTGGATTCGGCATGTGTTGGAGGAAGAACAATTATCCTTGGAAAAGATCCATACAAATAGGAACCCTGCTGATATGCTCACTAAGATTCTACCACGAAATAAACATGAGTTATGTAGAAGTATGGTAGGACTCAGTGTGACTTGATTCATATTTGGCTTCAAGTGGGAGAATGTTAAGTGTGAAGCCAAGTTCATGCAGGATTCTAGATCCTTCTACACCGCCATTAGTTTCTAGATCTCCACGATTCGAGATCCTTCTACACTACCATTAGTTTCTAGACCTCTAGGATTTTAGATCCTTCTACACCACCATTAGTTTCTAGATCTCCATCTGAATCACATACATGATTCTAGATCCTTCTTCTCCCTCTATAAATTTGTAATTTCTCTGGCCAAGGAAAGCAAGCCAAGGCGCAAGCTTGTTATGTAATGTTAAGGGATTTATGTTCTCCAGTTATTGTTTTATATATTTCGTTGTTTCTGACTGAGTAATCTTGTTGTTTCTCCATTTGTCTGTCTCTGTGAATTATTCTTTGCTATTGTTGTCTAAGTCTCTGAGTATAAATCTACTATGTGTTATGTATGCTCTGATCTAACAAGTGGTATCAAAGCCAAAGGTCTCGAGTTCGAAACACACCTGACTCACGTTGGGGGGGGGAGACTGTTGCACTCCTCGTTAATGGTAGTGTAGAAGGATAATCCAATGATCCTTGTGTGTTTCGTGGCATGTGATTAAATCTAGCGATGTGTCTGTTTACTAACACCTATGGGTTTTGGTGTAACGACAATCATGACTCCAACATTGTGAAGCCTAATGCTATTATAATGCTTTGCGTATAATTGTAATAAGTTAATGCAACCACTACAAGAAACAATATATTTCTCCTCTCAAAGAGATTGTTGCTAATTTGTTTTTCCTTGCTCTGGTACCAATTTATTAGAAAGACAGAGAAAACAGAACACAATTTACACATAAAACATGAGATGTTTCTCTTCTATTGATCACACAAAACGTAATGATTACAATGAACCTGGTGAAGGGTATTTAAACCTTTTCCAACTAGCTAACTGCCTAAAATATCTTGACATGCAACTACATGTAATCACTTGACTCAACACTCAAACACTCAATCATGCAATCACTCAACTCTTTATTTTTAGCTAACTCCTCATGCAGGAGTAATTATCTTATTTTAACACTATGCCCTAGTTTAACTAGACTGTTTTTTTACAATGGAAATTTCAAGTTTTTGATAAAATTTGTTAAGATTTTTGTAAATCAAGTTATAGTTGTTAAATTTCAAAATTTTGAGTATCTCATAATTTGTTTTATGTTGTTTAATCAATTTCTATCATAAAAAAACATGATTCAAATGCAAACACCATCTTTAAATATTTTTGCCGAAATTCTAACCACTTTTCACCATCAACAGCTCCTCCAATTCCTCCACCTTGGTAAACAAAGCCATTATATATCACTACTTAGAAAGAAGTCTCCGCAGAATCGAGCAGCACCCTTTATAAGATTGTAATGGGCCATCGGGCACCTCTGTGATGATGCAGAGAAATAATATAAAATTGGCCAGATGATTGTAATGGGCACCATCCGGCACCGCTGTGATGATGTAGAGAAATAATATAATTCGATTTTTAAAATGTAATTGGCCATTGAAAATCACAATGAAATGGCCAAAAAATATTATAAAATGGAGGGAAAGGGGAATGATTGTTCGCCACTAAAGTTGAGAAGTCTTTAGCGTTGAGAATTCCATGGCTTCAGCAGAGGTGGTGAACCTAACTGGTATACTCAAGGTGTACGCAGATGGCACAATTTTTTGTGTGGAGGATCCCTGGATGTTTTTCGAGGCTTGTCTGCAAGGAGAACGTGGGGTGGCCAATAAAGATGTTGTGTTGAAAAAGAAGCTGGGAATGTGGGTTCAACTCTACTTTCCCTCTTCCCACCTCCAACAAGAAACAGAAAACCGCCTACTCCCACTAATCGTTTACTTCCATGGCAGCGGCTTCTGTGTAGACTCTCCTACCGTGCCGAAATTTCATGACTTCTCTCTCACATTGTCGGCAACTGTAAGTGCGATTGTTGTCTCCATGGCTTACTGGTTGGATCCAGAGCACTGCCTCCTCGCCACCTACGATGACTGTACCACGGCACTCCAGTGAGCAAGCTCACATGCAGGAGACGGAGCAGACTTGTAACACGACCCATGGCTCGACTCCCACGTGGAATTTTCCGCAGTGTATCTGATGGGAGACAGTGCTGGTGCCAATATCACACATCAAGTTGTGGCTATGCGTGGCGATGTGGAAGCGTGGAACCCCATTACATTGAGAGGGTCGACACTAGTGCAACCCTGCTTCGGCGCCAAGCAACGCACATGGTCGGAGAGCGAGTGCCCGCGTGACGCATTTCTCAATCTGGAGTCGAATGACGTCTTTTGGCGGCTGTCTCTCCCGGTGGGCAATGACAGAGATCATCTATTCAGCAACCCTTGGAGCCCAGGAGCACCAAAGCTGGAAGAGATGTCGTTGCCTCCCTTGCTGTTGGTCATTAGTGGCAAAGATATGCTGAGAGACAGTGGCCTTGATTATTGTGACTCGTTGAAGCAGTGCGGTAAGAGCATGGAGGTTATGGTGGTGGAGGAAGAAGAGCATGGTTTCTACGTTCTCAAACCGGACTGTCCCTCTTCTCAATGCCTCATGAAACAGGTCTCCCATTTCATCTCCTCCTCTTGTTTAGAGTACGCGATTCATGTTAACCACATTGCCTGATAAATCGAGAAAAAAAATTCCTTTTCAATAGTAATATATGCTATTTCTTGATAAAACATGTAAGATTGCTAAAGTAGACTTCACGTAAGTGCTCGAGTCGAGTGTTTGCCTCCATCATCCTGAAATTAATAAAAGTATTTTTTCAAGTAGTTGGTTTTTTTTAGTTTTGTTTTACATTTTCCCTTGCTTTTTCTTGTCTTCTGTTCTTATGCTTTTGAAAAATGAATGTGTTGATTTCCGAAAAACTTGGAAACACCTGCATAATTTGTTTAAGATCCATAAAATAACACATTTGAAAAAAACATTAATTGCATTTCGTATACGAGATTTAATAGATTTTGAAGGTTGTTCAGAAAAATCTCTCAATAGAAGCTAACCATTTTCAAATCATTTTCTAAAATAAATATTATTTTAACATTTTCTCATAATGTTTATTTTATAAATAATAATAGAAAGCATTCAAATCACATTTATTTGGTAGTTTAATATGGTTTTTGTTAGTATTTATGCTCATTAGCATAACCACATTAGAAGATGTAGTTAATATATCCCAAAAGTCAATATATCATGCACAACTACTATAATAATAATAATAATAATAAAATTACAAAAATAACTATTTTAATAAAAATATTATTATTATTTTATTTTATTTAATTATTTTTTATATTGTTTATTAAAAATAATATTAATGTGGTTGATATAGGTCGAACTTCTTAAAGCTTCATTTGTATTATACCATTGATAAATATATAATAATAACATTTAATAAGCAAAGTTCGAACTAAACTTATTGGCTTGAAATGCTTTCACCAAAATTTTCTCTTATGTGATTCTACCTAAAGATTTTGCTTAATTCATTATGGATCACAGAAGTCTGAATACGAAAAAATAATAAAAATAATATTACAATAAATTATTATTATTATTATTATTATTTTCTCAGTAAATACTAATTCAAATAATAAAAATAATATTACAATAAATTATTTATTATTATTATTATTTTTCTCAGTAAATACTAATTCTATTAAAGGAGAGTAACACTAAATTTACAAGGAGGAAGAAGCCTCAACATAGAAGAGCTGCATGCTTTCAGACTTACAAGAACTGTCCCATGATTGGGAAAATCAGTTACGAGATTCAGAAAACCAGATAGAGGAACATGAAGATTGGGAAGGGATCCAAAAAGAGAAGCAATCCCAATGAAGTTAACTTGAGCAGCAATGAACACTGTCAAAAATATCATAAGAACCTTGAACTACCAAACCATATGGAATATAGACAAAACCAGAGAGACACCCAGCCAGACCACTTCAGCAGAAACAAAGAGTCAAGGACCTAGAAAATATGAATCAAAAAGAAATCATAGGATCTATCCATGGGAACCAGGTGTTGTCACATGACTACATCCTGGTCCAGTGGCTCCTCCACCACCGGACACTCATTGCCATACCATAAGTTTTCGTCTTTTGCAGCATCATCATCTCCGCTGCCACCTGGAAGAGTCGAATCTGGGGAAGTGTTGCTTGAGTTTCCTTTAGCAGCGATCGAAGCTGAAGCTCCATGGGGGATGCCACTTGGAGACAAAGCTGCCCCTTTATCCTTGTCTGCTGCCTGCAAATAGCTCTGCATCTTTACCTGATCATCCTCGTCCTGTTGCCGCTTCATACCATGGGTACTTGCTATTATGAAGCCTCCCTGAGAAGAATCCGCCACAGTGTGAGCTAAAAGAAGAGGCAAGGACTCCTCCTCCGTGAATATAATGGAGATATTTGCAGAGATAATAGGCCTGATTAAACTTCTCTGGAACTTAAAATGATAATTCTGAAAGGCATGATACGGATATGGTCGGTGGGGGGGGGGGCTAGATGGAGGCGTCATCGCTTGAGATGCAGGGGAATTCAACTGATTAGCAGCTTGAGCAGGCTGAGAATGCTTGCGTCATCCACGTCTCCCGCTATTCCATCTCCTCATTCTGTTCCTCACCATCGCTCAATAGCAGGAGAATAGATTCGAAGACTGGATGGTAGTAGTGGAGGAATACAGCTTGCAGGGGATAAAATAAGTTATATTCCCATAACAGGGCCGACCAAGGGAGGAATAACACTGGATTTCAATCGCCAGAGCCTGAAAACACAACATGAGGAGAAAGGCTGAAGTCTCCATGATTAATATCGCTTGAGCCTTGCATTTACCGAGGTTACCCATTAATTCATCCTTCGAGCCGATTTGAGTTTGCGTCGGGTGAGCCTGCCTTTGCCTGATGCCATTCTGGGTAAGGGCGCTCATCTGTAGTTGACAGGACGATGCGTCGGTGTTCATTAATACTGTAATTAACTTTGAATTGAATCACTCGCATCTGGGTATTATTAATTAATTATTAAATAATAATTATTTAATATTTAATTTTATTTAAATATTACTATTATTGTTATTAAAAATAAATATTAATGTGGTTGATTTAAGTAAAACTTCTAAATGAATAAAACTTCATTTATATATACCATTTTCATTTATATATGCCATTGATAGATATATAATAATAAATTAATATTACAAAAAACTATTTACATTATTTTTTATAATTATTATTAAATATTAATTTATATTAATAATTAATATTTAATATTTAATTTTAATATATATTAATAATTTAATTATTTAATAATAATAATAATTGTATAATAGCATTAATATAAATTAATAATAATAATATTAAAAACAATAATGGTATAGTAATAACAATAATTGTTTTAGTAAATGTGGTTGATATATATTTAAGGCTTGATAAATAACGAGTTGTCTTTACTGAGATTTTTTGAAAGTTTTTTCGGTGGGTTTTTCCAGTCTAATTTCTCTAAAATTGGATAGGAATATACTGCAAATCTGGTAACAATCAAAGTGCCCTAGGGGTTTTTTCAGGGTGTTGAATCCATATATACATTAAAAAAACTAGTTTAAATAACACAAATCAAGATTTCACCTCAAATTTTTTCAACATCGGAAAAGTCCAAAAAGTCACACTAAAAAGTTGCTCTAATAATAATAATAATAATTACTTATTATTCTTTCAAAATAATTTAATAATAAATTAAGTATTCTTATTATTTATTAAATACTATAAATATTATTTTTTATCAATGCAAAAACAACCACATTAGTAAATGTTGTTAATATACAAGAAGAAAATTGGCATACCAATGCACACATTTAACTGATTAACCATGTATAAAAAGGTTATGGGTCAATTTTAACTTGAGAAAAAAAGGAATTACACATCTTATTGTAAAATAGACCATTTTTCTAACTAAAATTATCTTATATATTAATTTAACCTTCTAATTAGAATATGAACATATAATCTCAAATCCCTAGGAATTTGGTGGGCTGAGAGCCAAGTGGCATGAATTAAATTTAACTTGAGAGAAAAAGGGATTTACACATCTTACTGTAAAATGGATCATTTTACTAAATAAAATTTACTTATTTATTAATTTCCTCATCTAATTAGAATATGAATTTCTTAGAATTTGAATAATCTCAAATCCCACTTGGAACAAATCTATCTTTTTATTATTTTTTAAAAGTCAATGTAACCTAACAAACTGTATTACACTACATTGGTTGAGAAGCATTTAGAATAGGCATATGTTGATCATATTCCCTTGAGAATCAATCTAAGCTGTCAATTAAAAAAATCAATAGATCCTCATCCACCTTAAGTTGAAATAGGAAGCCTTCGGAAAATATTATAAACCTTAGTACAAAACCCAATATTATAAGTCGTAAATAAAACTTATATTATAAACTATAATATTAAATATGTGCACTCTCTAGCTAAGTATGGTAGCGAAGTTGTAATGTGATGTTTAACATTTTGACTAAGTCAAATTACATAAAAATAAAAATTAAATTAAATTAAATTAAAGAATAGTGTAATGTAATGTAAAGATTTTAATTTGGTCAAAATAAAATAGAAATAAATAAAAATAAAAAATAAAAACCCTATAAAAATAAAATAAAAATGGCCCATGTTATTGTGATCTGAAATGAGGGTTTGACATCTTGTTATACTTACAAGAACCTCCCACTCCAAATCTTAACAAATATATGATCTAGCTTATGTTGACATTTGTGGAATTAAGTACTTGAAACAGGTGTATGTCTTTGTTTGTTTTTAACTGTTTTAGTGATTTAAGTGTTTCTACTGATATAAATCACATATAACAATAATATAATGCAACAAATAAGCAACACACAAATAACAAAAAATTTAATCTAGGAGTTCACCTTAATATCATGGGCTACGTCTCCTTGAGCTCTTTTCAACTTGACTTGGCTCTTTGGGATTATGTTAAAGCTTCCTTTACAAGTTCCACACTTAACTCCAAAGGTTACTGAACTGAACCAATGGGCTTATAATATCATCTATATCCCTGGTTGTCCTCACTCTGTAAACAGATCTAAGCTTCCTTGGATTTGATTACTTCAATTAGTGCTGTGAGCTGTCTTGAGCTTCTTGATGGCACTAACTCTCTTAGAATCCTTCAATTGTCTCTAGAACGTCTTCTTCTATCTCCAGCACATATCAAACACCTACAAGAGATTGATCATTCCATCATTTGTTGCCTGAAACTTCCCTGTAGCTTCTTGGCCCTTAGAAGTCCTCAAATGCTTTTGCAAATCCTTGCAATGAATTCATAAGGTCATTTTCAGTTAGAATTGACTATTGGATGACTAAGAATGAGTACTGGTAGCTCCTACAACTACCTACAACCTTTGGTGGCTTATGAGCTCCAAATTAATCCTCCTGGATGAAATTCCCCATGAATATGACTTCTTCAACTTCTCTGGATTATTCCATTGGCTTCAAAATGCTCTAATTAGCCTAGCGAGCCTCTTGCTTCACTCTCGCTGGTCTTTGAGCTTCTTTGTCTCTTCTCTAGACTCTCTCTGTTTTCTGCCTTCTATCTATGTTCCTTTCGAAAACTGCTCCTGGAATGTATTTATGCTTTATTCTCTAGGGGTACTCCAACAATTTTGGCGACTGCACTTATCTCCAGCTAAACTTGGCATATCTGCTAAACTTTAGCCATTTAGCCACGCTGGCCATCAGAGGTCACCGTTACATTAACTCTTGGTGCATATATGTGCGGTATAATCCTAACAGTTAGGGATAATCATCAATAGAGCTTGCGATAGGGTTAACTTTTAACTGTCGATCTATCCCGTCCATCTAACGGTTGTCGCATCGTCTGCTAGCCAACTAGCCTGAATAATATCCACCATTGATGTGACCCCGCTCGATCCAACGGAAATCGCGCAATCTCATGCATATTTCTGCATGATCAATATCAAATCGAGGGCGCATGAGAAAAGTAGTTTTGCCTTGCTACATGTCGCATACTGAGGCTATTCACGTGCTTTTGGTAGAATACTGCTTCCAGCCTTTCGCCTGCATGAAAAACCATTTACCGTCTTTCCAAGACCACCCACGTGCTTAATTCATATTTTAAGAAAAAGGCACTTAATAAAGGTTTTAGTGCTTAAAGGCCAATATTAACATTTTAACGCTAATTCATGTTAAAAGACAATATTAACCTTTTAACACTAATTCACATAGGATTGGCGGTCATGTGAACTACAACCTTGTTCTTAACTGTGGTTAAGGACCTTGATCAATATCTGTTCATATTGATCCATGATATTCATGTGGAATGTGGCCTATTTAAAGGGAGAAATTAAACCAACCTAGATCCATCTTAATTCTGGATCTATCGAGCACTAAGAAGGATCAAATCTCTTTTCACTCTAAAAAGAGTTTTGGATATCAAAGAGATTTGATCCCTCTTTATGTTTGGTAGATCCAAAATTAAGATAGATCTAGGCTAGTAATATAACAATTATGCATTAAAACGAAGGGGTTATTAATATTATAACACGAAGGGGTTATTAATATTAATGATACTAAAAACCGAAGGGAATAATATTAAGCCCTATGAATATGAACCCCAAAATAAGCATGATTGACCATGGTTGATTTTCATATAGTGACAATCCTTATGACAATGTGGTGCTGGACCATGCTTGACCATGCTTGATCATGATTGATTTTCAAATCGAGATAATCTTTGTCACAATGTGACATTGGACCATGATTTATTCTCATATTGAGACAATATTTTTCACAATGCGACATTGGACCATTCTTGAGCATGATTGAATTTATAAAACATTGTTGACCATGATTCACCATGGTTTACCATGATTGATATTATAAACCCAAGAGAATAATAAACCATCAAGGCTAAAACTGAAATCCCAAGGGATTATCAACCTAAGAGAATAATATTAAATCCTAGGAATATGAACCCCTAGATTAATAAACCTAAGGGATTGATATTATAAACCCAAGAGAAAAAATTATAAACCCAAAGTATATCAACCTTAAGATAAATATTATAAACCCTAAAATAAACATGGTTGAGCATGGTTGATTTCCATATTGAGACAATCCTTATCACAATGCCACGTTAGACCATGGTTGACCATGCTTGGCCATGTTTGAACATGATTGATTTTCCTATCAAGACAATCTTTGTTAGAATGTGATATTGGGCCATGGTTGACCATGGTTGATTTTCATATTGAGACAATCTTTGTCAAAATGTGAAATTTGACCATGGTTGATTTTCATATTGAGATAATCTTTGTCAAAATGTGAAATTTGACCATGGTTTACCATGGTTTCATATTATAAACCGGAGGGAATAATAAAGCCGAGGGATTGATGTTATAAATGCAAGGAAATAATAAACACAATGGATTAATACTAAAACCCCAAGAGATTATGAACCCAAGTGAATAATATTAAATTGAAGGGACTAATATTTTAAATCCAAGGTATGTAAACCTTAAGACTAATATTACAAACACTAAAATAAATATGGTTGACGATGGTTGATTATTGACCATGGTTGATGTTTGGCCATGGGTGACCATGGTTGACTATGGATGACCATGTTTGATTTTATAAAACATGGTTGACCATGGTTCACCAAGGTTGACCATGATTATCATATTAAGACAATATTTGTCATAATGTGACGTTGGACCATGTGTTGGGCTACTAATTTGTCCTTATTATTATCACTTTTTGACGCCTATTTCATCCATTTATACCATTCTTTATCACGTCATTTATTATAATTTATCATATAATTTCATTTTATAATTATTTATGCTCTTATGGATAGATACTATTTTTCTCCTTTAGTTTTAATAAATTGATGATTATTATGCATGATTTTACCAATGATGGTTTATTAATGGATTTATTGTAACATCACTCATGATTTTAGCCTCCAAGATCTTTTCCAGATTGCAAATTTGATCTCTAACTCATAATTAAATATTCAAACTCGGAAATTTGCTGGAATAAGAAATGAGAGTTTTGCATTGGACATTTCAGACAAATGAAGGAGAATCTACAAATTTTGAAACATGGGTTTTATCTAGAACGGACCGAATTAGTTTTGTAATGAGAAGTTTTCCAAAAATTAGGTCTGTATTAAAAGAAAAAAAAAGGTTCTTCGAAGATGATTTTCTCAGATTTGTTGTTGCGACCGTTTTCCAAATTCTTCCAATCGCAATACCAAATTTGATTTGTTCCTGCTGAATGTTGATGGAAAGATCTTTCAAATATGATCTTGATGATCAATTTGCTTTGTGCAATCCAAAATTTTAATGGAAATCATTTTGTAATCATGTTTTTTGTAACTTCCCTTTGCTCTCTCTATATTTAAATGAAAATAGAGATCAAAGAGAAGAGAATTAGAGGATAACATGAGGAGAATTAGAAGAGAATTAGAGGATAATTGAGAAGGATAATTGGGGAATAATGAGAGATGGGAGATGAACAATTGTTGAACTTGAGGCAAATCTAAGAGCTTCATTATGTTGTAATTATTTCTCACATATGTTTTTATGAAAGAAGTTATCCGTTGAGTTCTACATACATTATTTGTAATATGATCTGAGTTACTTCTCAAGGAAAAATTGAGTCTTGGGCAGTGGGGCCCACTACCTTGGACGAGGTGCTATCTTGAACATCTACAATAATTTAGTTGTGTGCTTGTTTCTTTGAAGTTCAATCATTGTTCTTTGAAGTAAATTTCCTTTTTTCTTAACTAATTTTTATTTGCTGCATTTTCCAGATTTCTTATTTCATCCAATTACTAGATTTCATTTGATTTGTTACTCTAGATTAGCATTTGAATTCTATTGAGTGCAATAGATTAAATTTTTAATTCAGAAATATGTGGTTTAATTTAGCGATGATTTAAGTTGTGTGATTAGAATAATTGTTTTTCCTGTCATTTACTCTCTTCTTTTTAATTTTAGTTTTATTATTAAAGTCTTACATTTTATTTCTTGTTAAATGAGCTTGATAGTATAGAACAAAATCATATATAACCAATGTTAGTCGTTGGTATTGTTATGCATATATTTTCTAATTGCTTTGAAATAAAAAGACACTCCTCGGCTTGATAATTAGTGTCTAGGTGATTAGTTGTTTTATTTATTTATTAAGCAATTAATTTTACCCAACATTTTGGTGCCATTCCCAGGGAGACAATCAAATTTCACTACCACACTAATATCTCGTTGTATATGCATACCTGACTTCGTGAGAGCTGGATATTGAAGATGGAAGGTAAGAACCTATGTGTGCATCCCGGGGGACCAGTGATGGGTCTACCCTCAGTAGTCAAGCTTAGTTCATATAGCATGCACTGATAGAAGTAGGAATTTTAGAGGTAAAATTTTGAGAAATTCTCATGATTCCACTCAAGTGGTGATGTAAGCACCACCCATTCCACTAACCAATTGACATGAACATTTGAAGGAGGAGCCTCAAAGAAACACATGAAAAGCATCTTCTATTATGGTAAGAAATGGCTCACATTTCTACTTTTTAATTCCCTATCAAAGATCTAGGAGTAGTGACACAAATGCACATAATTCCCCCATCTTCTCTACCAAATTTTCATGGTTTGGCAAACGAAGACTCAGATACATTTTTATTTTATTTTGAAGTACTTTGTAGAGGATATGATTATTGTACTAATGATTAAAGGTTGAAAGTGTTTCCTCTTACTCTAAAAGGTGCAACTCTCTGATGGTTCATGAGCCTTGGTGGGAACTGCATCCAAACATGGGAGGACATGAAGAGCGTATTCTTGAAGAAGTACGAAGACTATTGCAAGGTCAGTGAATATATTTTCAATATGATACAAGGGGAAGATGAAATATTGGAGGACTATGTAGAGCGATTTCATTACAACCTTCAAAAATCAAAGCATAAGCATTTGAAAAAAGATATCTTAAAAACACTCATTCTTAAATGAATCAAAGATGAATTTTTAGAACCCTTAAATCTAATGGGAACAGGTGTTTTTCAAATATCATATGATGATGTTTTTGAATTATGCATAAGGTATTCAAGAGGAATCTTTAAGGCTGGTACGAATTCTAGAGAAGTTTCTTCTTTCTTTTCCAAATCTACTACAAGAACAGGAGATATAGGAGTTGAAATCAATGATTTATTTGAACATTTTAAAATTTATTTTATTAGCTCTCTAAATTCACAATTGGATGTTTTGCAGGTTCAGAAAAATCAAGAAATTGAAGAAGTGTTTTTCCCTCATTGCCAAAAGGAGCATCCCATAGATAGTAACTCTTCCTTATCTATGATGGAAGTAGCATATCAAAGAGATGGGGAAGATGCAACAAGGTCAAAACCATGGAAATTGTGGCCTACATGTATGGTTCAAAACACTTCCTCTCCATTTTCTTACTTGCATAATCCATTATGGAATACTCATGTGTTAGGGCAGTCATGTCAATCTCAATATAACCCCCACCAATCTTGTCTACAAGTTTGGCATGGTTCATCTTATGATTACATGAATACTCTCCCACATCTTGTAGCACAAAAACATCATCCATATTCTTCACCAGATGTTCTACAACACCTTGCTTGCCTATCAAAATCATCCACACAACCCAATCAACCACATCATCAAAATGCTCCATGCCCTACACAATTTCCTGCTCAACTCATTCCACACCCTCACCATAATAAACCAATACAACATGCTTACAGCGTTGAATTGCAAAATTTACCTACCCTTCCCACCCATTCTATCTCACATGCACCATTGCAAAAGACTTATATTGAGTTTGAGAATGCTTCAAATCCAAAAATTTTACAAGTTATGGAAGAAAATGAGGTTTTGTCTAGTCTGCATCAACAAGCCATTTTAAAAACTCTGGAACTTCATGATACGATGGCTATGGGAAATAAAGAAAGTAAAGGATATTGAAGTTTGGTTTCAGTCCATCATTTGCTTGCTGCATCACTCTATACTTCAACAATTTTTGACACCATCTTTTCAAGGGAAGTTGGCTTCTCATACCCTACTATTTATTAGCATGCATTTTTCAAATTTGGGTATGTACATACTTGAGGCTTTATTAAAAAAATGGCTCCATTGGAAGTAATATTATATTTAAGCATATTCAATTTTCAAAGAAGAGTAGGTTAGTGTAGAAAATAAATAAGGACATAAATAAATACATTTTTATTATTATGTAAAAATAGTTGTTTTTGTTGCAACACGCTGTGGAAATCAACATCGGTGATAAATGTTTTAATTTATTTGTGTATTTAGATGCATTATAATGAAAATAACAGTTCTGCAAACACTCATATTCATTTTTATCAGCAATATGGGAAAATTTCTTGAATATCATATTTTTTGGCTTGCGGGCTTGATAAAAGTTCTGAAAACACAGTCGGGACAATCCTGTTTTTACGGATCAAAAGGGAAAATTTTTGAAACCTGATTCTATCCTAAGTATACCTTTATGTGTACTTTCCAACCCAATTCAAATCACTCCATTTGGATTTGAAACGAAGAAGTTATAACCAAAACATTGACAAGGTGTCTAGTAGGCAATTCAAGAACAGAGTTGGGACAGTAAAATTTTGGAGGCCTAAATGACTATATTTTTAAAACATGTTTCTATCGTATATTTCTATATGAAAATAGTTTAAAAGTAGATTTGAATCACTCAATTTTAATATCATATGAGAAAGTTATGACCCAAATACTGAATCTCAATTGTAAATCAACACTCTTAAAACTCTGTTTTTCCAGCTGTTCACTTGCGTATTTGACACATAAATTCTTTTTTTCTTCAAAACCTGGGTTTTTTTGGAGATAAATAAATGAATATAATTTCATTTCCAATTTGAATCAGCTCAATCCGTCATCAAATGAATAAGTTATGCTTAAAATATCAACTGTTGGTCTAAGCTGGGAAATCGAAAATGACTTTGTTATGCAGGTTGTCCTAAGTAAATTTGATAGTTCATCTCATGAAATTTAAAAAATCTATTTCTATTGGAGATATACCTCTGAATTTACTTTCATTTGGATTTTGAATCATTCAAATTGGATGAAAAACGAAGAAGTTAGGATTAAAACATTGTTGGTTAGTATGATTGGCCACTGCTCTCCCGCATGTAATAAATTAATTTTACTTTGTTATTTTTTCCATGGATTTGTTTTACAGAGTAACTAATTGTTATTTTTTTGCATAATTCTTGGACTGGGTGAGCCTGATCACCTCTCTTTCTCCATGATTTAATGTTTTATTGCAGATAGAAACTTGTTTTTTTCTTGCAGTTCCTAGGAGAATAAAGAAGATCAATTTATGAACAAGCAATTCTTGAAAGAAATTTTAATGAAATAATGGAATTTCATCCAATTCGTTACCTAACAGATTCATAACAGAAGAATTGGAGAATTGATTTCCAATTGAAGATTCATGTCACTACTGCCAAAACAATTTTCCAAGAGATCATTTTTCTCCAATGACAAATTGATATTCCCTTAGGAAGTAACATCATAGATGTTCTAACTTAATTTATTTATTTATTTAATGTTTTCAAATAAAGTGTTGTTTCTTTTCTGATTTCTCTTATGTTTTTGTGTTTCAGGTGTTGCTTCCTTCAAAGTTCCAATTTCCGCTCTGTTGGCGATTGAGAAACACTTTTGTGTGCCTTATTTTCGATGTTCAAACAATTGAATGATTGATGTTCAATCGATTGAACAACACTTTGGCGTGTTTTATTTTTGTTGTTCAAAGGATTCAATGATTGTTGTTCAATCAATTGAACAACACTTTTGCGTGTTTTTTTTTACTGTTCAAATGATTGAACGATTTTTGTTCAACTTTTGCATGTTTTATTTTTGTTGTTCAAATGATTGAACGATTGTTGTTCAATTAGTTAAGCAACAATTTTGTGTGTTTTATTTTTGTTATTCAAATGATTGAACGGTTGTTGTTCAATTGATTGAACAACACTTTTGTGTGTTTTATTTTCATTGTTCAAATGATTGTTGTCCAATCGACTGAACAAGACTTTTGCATGTTTAATTTTTGTTGTTCAAATAATTGAATGATTGTTGTTCAATCGATTGAACAAGACTTTTGCGTGTTTTAGTTTTGCTATTCAAACGATTGAATGATTGATGTTCAATTGATTGAACAACACTTTTTCATGTTTTATTTTTGTTGTTCAAATAATTGAACGATTGTTGTTCAATCAATTGAACAACACTTTTTCATGTTCTATTTTTGTTGTTCAAATGATTCAACGACTGTTGTTCAATCCATTGAACAACACTTTTGTGTGTTTTATTTTTGTTGTTCAAATGATTGAACGATTGTTGTTCAATCCATTGAACAACACTTTTGTGTGTTTTATTTTTGTTGTTCAAATGATTGAACGATTGTTATTGAATCGATTGAACATTACTTTTCTGCGTTTTATTTTTGTTGTTCAAACTATTGAACGATTGTTGTTCAATCGATTGAACATCACTTTTGCGTGTTTTAGCTTTTGTTGTTCAAACGATTGAACAATTGTTGTTCAATCGATTGAACAACACTTTTGCATGTTTTATTTTTGTTGTTCAAATAATTGAATGATTGTTGTTCAATCGATTGAACATCACTTTTGCGTGTTTAATTTTTGCTATTCAAATGATTGAACGATTGTTTTTCAATCGATTGAACAACATTTTTGCGTCTTTTATTTTCGTTGTTCAAATTATTGAACGTTTATTGTTCAATCGACTGAAAAACACGTTTTCGTGTTTTATTTTTGCTGTTCAAATGATTGAATGATTGTTGTTCAATCGACTGATCAACACTTTTGAATGTTATATTTCTGTTATTCAAATGATTGAACGATTGTTGTTCAATCAATTGAACATCACTTTTGCGTGTTTTATTTTTGTTGTTCAAACGATTGAATGATTGTTGTTCAATCAATTGAATAACACTTTTGCGTGTTTTATTTTTGTTGTTCAATCGACTAAACAACACTTTTGCGTGTTTGATGCAGGAGCATCCACGCGTCTTAGTGAAATAAAAAAATTAGAGAAAGAAGACACATGGACAACCAGACCAGCCGTAAAAAAATTCAGTTAGTGAACCAATTTCAATTAAAAATTCAGTTAAAACTGCCGTGTATGTATAATGAGATATTAAGAATTGGTTGGGCATCAAGAAACAGGAAGAAAACATAGGTGTGTGAGGGAGTGCAAGTGAGGAGATACAATGTAGTTGCAGGGAAATATGGGATTAAGGCTGAGATGCCTTAAATTGTAATCGAGTCTATATATAATGAAATGTGTCTTATGATAATTTATATCTGTGTATTCGTTGTTCGGCCCAGGGATGTGAGAAATAGAAATCCCCTGGGTCAGACTTCTTTCTTCCAGTTGGAAAAAAATTAAAAATATGAATTTCATAGCTTGAATAAATCAAGTTTGAATTCGTTTTTGCATGGTCATTGACTTTGCTCTAGAACTCATTTTGGGAAGGTTTGATATAATATACATACACTAGGCTATTTATGGTGATCGGGGATTTGTTTTGGAAACCACTTATGATTCTTACAATCGTTTGATATAATAATTTTGCTAGTATAGTGGGTTATATATTGGTCGTTTAAGGACAATGAGTAATAAAGGGCCAGGGCAGATGGCATGGGCAGCCTTCCATCCCTTCCAAGCAAGAGACAGAGCTGTATGGGATCTAGTCGTTCATCGTTTGGATCTGGGGAATGAACTGTAAAGCGCTTGATTTTATCAAAAGCTCTGACAATTCCAAAGGCTACAACAGTTCTAGATGTTGGTCGTCACATGTCCACGCGTAGAGTGGATGCTGCCCTCCCTACCAGCAGTCTTTTGAATGGGAAGAAGAAGGAGAAGGGATTGAGAACTGCATTCCCCCTGCAGACATCAAAGTATTTGTGGGGAATCTACCCTGGAGTGTCAACAGTGCCGAGTTAGCAGAGCGTTTCAATGGTGCGAGTGATGTCACAATGGTTGAGTTAATATATGACTAACAAACAGGAAATGCCTAAAGAGAAGCGTTTCCAATAGGCTTGTGGGCCATAACCCATAGGCCTCAAGAGCGATTTATTAGGGAGATGGGATTTCGATTCACCCCCAAAATCTCATCCCCATTAAGTGGTATCAGAGTGGGAAAAGATTTCCTACGAAAAGGAGTTTTTGCATGCAAAGAAAGAAGAGGTACAGTTTTGCTAAAGATTTGTAAGCTTGTAATTTTTTATTTTACTTTGTGAAGGTGAGAAGATTGCAACAAACCTAGAGCATGAGTGCTCAATTGTTTCAAGAGGAGAGAACCGGAGAGATGCCAAAAGATTAAGCTCAAGAGAGAAGCTTGGTATGGTATTTGGTAGCAGGAAGGACTTGCTATTGCAAAGGTTTGGTTGCAGCTCACAGAAGACCATGAAGGCAGTTCCATTGAAGAAGTGAAACAGTGGGTATAATTTCTAAGGACAAGGAGACGCATATGACCAGGAGGTCATAAATTTTCGTACCTCGGGAGTCTGATGCAAGAGCATCTGAGCATCTTAGTGAGATAAAAAATCTAGAGAAAGAAGACATGTGGACAACCAGGCCAACTGTAAACAAAATTCAGTTAGTGAACCAATTTCAGTTAAAAATTTAGTTAAAACTGCCATGTATATATAACGAGATATTAAGAATTGGCTGGGCATCAAGAAATAGGAAACAAACCTCGGCGTGTGAGGGAGTGTAAGTGAGGAGATACAATGTAGTTACAGGGGAATACGGGATTAAGGCTGAAATGCCTAAAATTGTAATCGAGTATGTATATAATGAAAAGAATCTTATGAGAATTTATATTTGTGTATTTATTGTTCGGCCCAGGAAGCTGAGAAACAGAAATCCCCTAGGTTAGACTTCTTTCTTCCAGTCAGAAATCAATTAAAAATTTGAATTTCATAGCTTGAATAAATCAAGTTTGAATTCGTTTTTGCATGGTCATTGACTTTGCTCTAGAACTCGTTTTGGGAAGGTTTGATATAATATACGTACACTGGGCTATTTATGGTGATTGGGGATTTGTTCTGGAAACCAATTTTGATTCTTGCAATCGTTTGAGATAATAATTTTGCTAGTATAGTGGGTTATATATTGGTTTTCCAAGGACAATGAGTAACCAAGGGTAGGGCAGATGGTGTGGGTAGCCTTCCATCCCTTCCAAGCAAGAGGCAGAGGCATATGGGATCTAGTCATTCATCGTTCGAGTCTGGGGAATGAACTATAAAGCGCTTGAGTTTATCAAAAGCTCTGACAATTCCAGAGGCTACAATAGTTCTAGATGTTGGTCGTCGCATGTCCACGCGTAGAGTGGATGCTGCCCTCCTTACCAGCAATATTTTGAATGGGAAGAAGAAGGAGAAGGGATTAAGAACCACATTCCCCCTGTAAACATTAAAGTATTTGTGGGAAATCTGCCCTGGAGTGTCAACAGTGCCGAGTTAGCAGAGCGTTTCAAGGATGCAAGCGATGTCACAATGGTTGAGGTAATATATGACCAACAAACAGGAAATGCCTAAAGAGAAGCATTTCCAATAGGCTTGTGGGCCATAACCCACAGGCCTCAAGACCAATTTATTAAGGAGATGGGATTTTGATTCACCCCCAAAATCTCGTCCCCATCAGTGTTTTATTTCTGTTGTTCAAATGATTATACGATTTTTGTTCAATCAATTGAACATCACTTTTACGTGTTTTATTTTTGTTGTTAAAACAATTGAGTGATTGTTATTCAATCGATTGAACAACACTTTTGCGTGTTTTATTTTTACTGTTCAAATGATTGAATGATTGTTGTTCAATTGATTGAACAACACTTTTGCGTGTTTTATTTTTATTGTTTAAATGATTGAGCGATTGTTGTTCAATCGACTAAATAACACTTTTGTGTGTTTTATTTTTGCTATTCAAACAATTGAACAATTGTAGTTCAATCGACTGAACAACACTTTTGCGTGTTTTATTTGAACGATTGATGTTCAATCGACTAAACAACACTTTTGCGTGTTTTATTTTTGTTGTTCAAACGATTGAGCGATTGTTGTTTAATCGATTGAACAACACTTTTGCGTTTTTGACTTTTGTTATTCAAACGATTGAACAATTGTTGTTCAATCGATTGAACAACACTTTTGTGTGTTTTATTTTTGTTGTTCAAACAATTGAATGATTGTTGTTAAATCGATTGAACAACACTTTTGTGTTTTTTGACTTTTGTTGTTCAAACAATTGAATGATTGTTGTTCAATCGATTGAAAAACACCTTTGCATGTTTTTCTTTTCAATTTTGCTATTCAATCGATTGAACGATTGCTGTTCAATAAATTGAACAATACTTTTTGCGTTTTTGTATGAATAACTGTGATTTCTCTTTATTGTTTTATCGCCAGTCATTTTGTCATTTTTATTTCTCTTTTATGTTTTGAATAAAAAACCATCTAGTTGTATTTGTGCCTACTATAAAGAAAAAAGGTAATATTAATACCATTATGACTTATAAAATCTTTTGATGGTCATCTTTATTCCGAAGCTGACATGGTGCACCTATATAATGACTAGTTGAATATCTTGTCTTTGGAAACATCATAAAATGATTTATTATTCTAATACCATGCTAGTTTATCTTTTACACTTTCAAATGGATAAATCTCTTGATATGATGATATGGGGGGGAAACATAACTTTCATGCCATTTTTTCTTACTTCTTAGGCCATCCCTGACTCTTAAGGAGTAAATGAGCCTCCCTCTCTTTACAATAAAAGAATTCAAATATAAAAATATGAAAATGCAACAAGCATTTTCTTAAAGAGGATAGGGGATCTCATCATGAACCAACCTACCATGATCATAAGGGTGTAATAGGTGACATTCCATTATGGCCACCACACTAAGGTAATGACCTTCTTGATAGTTAAAACCATTAGAAGGACAATGGGTCTCATCATGATCCAGCCTGATCACTTTGTTATATCCTAGTGAATGGCACTATGATTATCTAGTTACCATGCCAACACAGTGGTCTCTTTATAGCAATAAAATACAGAAAACTATCTAAATACTAAATGGAGGACTCTGGCTCATTTTTGGGGTTAAAAAGCAACCCTTTCGAGGCTATGAATTCCTGCTGGTAGCAGTGGCTCTGCTTGTGGTATTGAAGTACTATGTTACACTGCCAAATACTCTCTATCCTATTACACCCTATGGATTCATTTCTAAAGGAGAATTTACCATTTGAACAACATTTCTAATTCAATTAGCCAACATACATGGTAAACTATATCTTTATATGAATTATATCACTATTGTCCAATCACTCTACCACCAGTCATTAACATTTATCGCCAGTCATGTGTTCATCACCTTTCCACCTAAGGTAAATATCTCTTTACATTATGATCTAACCTCTGTTTTATTTTTTATTTTTTAGGCATTTCAAATCTTTTGATGTGTAATGTTTTGATTGCCTTTGTCGTACTTTATGTCTCTTTTATTTGATTGGTCGCCTGCATTTATGAATCATCAATGTCCTTTCCCTTTTTCCTATGCTCTATGGTCATGTATGCCCTTTTCTGATTTGAGGGGGGGAGGTATGAATTATGAGATAGTGTGTATAATAATGTAGGAATTTACAGGGTAAGTTCCTCAGACAGAACACCAAAAGGACACCGCTCACAAACAGATCATAGATCAATACACCAGTGTTTTGATGTGGTTAAAACCCTCAAAGAGGGGGGAAGGTATGCATTATGAGATAGTGTGTATAATAATGTAGGAATTTATAGGGTAAGTTCCTCAGACATAACACCAAAAGGACACCGCTCACAAACAGATCACAGATCAATACACCAGTGTTTTGACGTGGTTAAAACCCTCAAAGAGGGAAACAGTCCACGGCCCGTGCCAACGTGGCCACTACAGGCAATTTATTAATAAAAGAATGAAAATTTACATAAGCTTCTCTCATGCACGGTTAACCTACAAATAACCCTCCATGCGCTTTAAATAGAATTCATGGACCAATCGGGTGTCAAGCCATGGATCAAGTTCGGAAATACGAGGAGAGAAACATCAGATCACTACATATCGGGACCGTCAGATTGTAAGTTACAAATGCACATAGTAAGACACACTTTACCTAACTCTATACTAAGACCAAGTTATTACTTAACTATTCCTAGGTGTCGGAAATATCCTAACATCCCCCCTTAGAACAACTTGCGATAGGATTGAAGGAATTTACAAATATGACCAATAGGAGAAGAAGGAGGCACTAGAGCCTATCCCCCCTTAGTGACAACTTCCTGAACTCCAACCATAAATCAAAGTTTAGTAAACTTCACCTCTGTGAGAGCCTTTGTAAAGATGTCTGCAACTTGATCATGTGTTGAAGAATATTGCACTTTAAGAACATGGTCATGAATGAGCTTTCTGATGAAGTGAATGTGTAGTTCAATGTGTTTGCTACGCTGATGCTGAACTGGATCATTGCAAAGCTGAATGGCACTTTGATTATCACACCAAAGTGTAGTCGGATGCTACTGCCGAAAGCCAAACTCTGATAGGATCTTACGAAGCCACAAGGCTTCCTTACTAGCTTCTACGTCACCACGATACTCTTCTTCTGCTGAAGAAAGAGAAATTGCAGCTTGTTTCTTGCAAGCCCATGTAATAGGTCCTGAACCAAGAGTGAACACATAATCGGAAGTAGACTTCTGATCGTCAGGGTCACCAACCCAATCAGAATCAGTGAAACCAACCAATAGAGGAGATGCTTCGGCACTGTAATGAATGCCAAACTGAACTGTACCTCGAACATAACGAAGTATTCTTTTAGCTGCTTTCCAATAAATTTCACGTGGGGTTTTCAAACCGAGCAACAAGACCAACAACAAAGGAAAAGTCAGGACGAGTATGGGTTAAATACAAGAGTTTTCCTACAAGTTGACGGTATAAGGTAGCATCAACTTCAGGAGAAGTACAAGAGACTGAAAGTTTGACTCCAGACTGAAAGGGAGAAGGAGCTGGCTACAATCTTCCATGTGAAAA
>APFE031444071.1:0-11420 GCA_000404065.3 Pinus taeda
AACATTTGAGGTTGATGTAGTGAACATAAATACAACACCACCAGTATGTCTGCCGCAAATTAAAAATTAAAGTTTATTCTACTCTAAGAGTTAGGTACAAAAATCATAATAATGGAATATGGTAATATATATAATGATGAAGCTCTAATTTCAAATCTTGTGACCAAAATTTGGACTTTCAATAGTGAAATAAAACTTCAAATCTGAAAACCGAAATTTAGCACTTTTGAACCAAAATTTATTACACTTCCCAAAAATAGCAAAAAAATCAATAGGGAAAGGATTCTCGAGAAAATGGAATGTAAAAAAATTATAAAACATAATGAGAAGAGTTACCTATAAGATTATATGGTGAACCTTTAATTTTAACTTCAAATAATATGATAGTTTGCAAACAAATCTCTTATATTACATATGACTATTATTATTACCATTAAGAATATGAAAACTAAGAAAATGGAAAGTATACTATTCAATCAATAAATGAGATCTCATATCTCAAAATTAATTCAAATAACACAATATAGTGGCCAACAAAAAAAATCTCATTTTAATCCAAATGAGGAGGGAAAAATAGCTACCAAAATATCCATTTTTAGAAATTGAGGTGAATGGAAATTTGTAGGCTTATTTTTTTTTTCTAGACTCGCTAGAAATAAGCTCATGCTAACCTCCATATCTAATATTTTTATGAAATAAATTTGGAGTAGTTATTAGTAATGAACTATGATAGAAATAATTTCCCAAACAAAAAATTAAACCCCTTAATTTTGTCCATGGGCGAAATTTCACCCCAAATTTTTTCGTCATGATTATTTGCTATTCATTTGTGCATGAAAAAAATATTATAAATAATGCAAACATAATATATGAAAAAGTTATAATTTATTTTATTTTTATGTTTTTTTAGCCACGGAAATGAGAGTGGTATGCAAACATAATATATAACAAAGTTATAATTTATTTCATTTTTATGTTTTTTTAGCTAGGGAAATGAGAGGTATCGTGGGGTGCTTGTTTTGATGCCTATAATCATCTATTGATGTCAGTCTACACTTACCATTGATTTTATTTATATGGCTTCCATAGTTTATCTTAATTTAATTTTAATATTTTTTTAATTAAATTGGAAATAAATTCCAAAATAGATATGCGTATTATTCTGCTAATAGAAAAAGTAGATATTCCATAGTAATAAATTAATTATTATGTTGATGGTACACATTTAACTTTCATAGAATATGTCAGAATATCCATAGTAGTAATGTTATATGATGATAAGATTTGTGTGAAATTTAGGTATGTTTGTTTATTTAATTTATCTCAAATTAATTAACTTAAGGAAATGTCATATCAATACATGTCAGATTGGAAATGTGGTATTGATAAGCCATGGTACTAGCACATGATATTGTAGGAAGAGCTATTTATAATTAAAGAGTATCCACGGGAAGTGGAAGTGGATATACATGGCTAAAAATATTGTTATATTGTTATATACTCTTATATTAATTGTTTTTATAATAATAATAATGTTATAATTCAGATAATTATTATGATTTTTTTAATATGGACAATGTCACATATATAATGGGTTTAAAGTTGTGATCATTATGACACCTTTATTGCTAAAGGTATTTATCAAACCTTGGACAAGATATGACTGCACTGGTTATAATCAAAACAGTAAATCATTTTATAGTAAAAATTAGTTTAGATATAGTATATTTTAATTTAATTTTGCAACAATTTTTTTAACTAAATTGAAAATGAAAAAATGTCAAAACTACATTTTAAATAAATCTCAACTGAGACTAATAATAAAAATAATCCTAGCATCAATCTATTAGCTATTGATGATTAAATTAAAATTCAAGAGTTCCTATTGCAACGTATACACACCTATCAATATAGTAAAATTAATAAAGCATAAATATGTTTTCACAAATTTAATTACATGTATTTTAAGTTTGTAAATTATGTTTTTCCATATTTGATTTTTAATCACTAATATTTATATTAACGTGCATAAATATATATTTTTCATATATATATATATATTTTTAATATTTAATGTTTTCATTTTCTTTTTGTTTTGTCTAATAGATGATAAGTTATATTTGGAGGCCTTTTGTTGAACTCTAATGTGATGTTGCATTCAATTTGAAGAATTTTCACTGATATTTTTAGTCTATGAAATATTTTTCTATTAAAGTTATCTAAAACATGAACACATTCTCATTTCTCCCTTTATGAATGGAATATAAAGGTATAGTCAAAAGTATAATAAAACCACAATGCATATATTAATGTTTCTCTAACTTCATTATGTAGTAAAAGAAACATTTAATGAATGTCATATATGGGGGACACCATCCATGTGATCTGGAAGGGAATGATATTGCAATATCAAAATAATTTTTTAGATGGTTAATGACAATTTAATAAAAATATTTTAGGAAACACATTAAAATATATTTAAATTTAAGAAAGTACACATAAATTTAATGGGAAAGGTAAACATTTTTGAATTTTCACTAATAGGGAGATAGATGTTCAAGAATACACATAGCATAATATAGTTAACTCCTATATTACTACCTATTGAAACTTTTATACTAAAAATGGTCATATTTTTGGTATATAGTTACAAAGACAAATTCCTTAGTTCTTATTGTGATAATTTTTTTTCCATGAAATTCAAATAAAATCGAACATGCATAAACATATATAATGAAATAAAATAAGAATCCAATTTTTCATTTACTAAATTGTAATATGATTACATCCATGCCTCGTAAATTTCCTTTGATCATTTCAAATATGAAATATAATGAAAATTACACACCCTTAGCTTTGACAATTAGCATCAATACGATCTCATAGAGTCTCACAACATGTCAAATACCATCAATACGATCTCATAGAGTCTCACAACATGTGAAATTTCAATGAGCTTCAGCATTATTCTTTATTTTTTTTATCCATATGTTAGTGCTATTAAAAAATATCTCACATTCTTTTTAATTTCTACTCACTTAATTTATTTTTTTTTATTGTTCTTCTGGGTAAAGACTGATCTAATATATTAAAAAGGAAAAAAGATATTTACAAAGAGGCATTACCCTCTGAGAGAGTCATGAATCTCTCTCTGTCAAGAGCCATTACAAAACTGAGCTTGTTTACTGCTCTTACAGCATAGTCCAACTTGTGAATCAGAGCAGAAAAACAAAAATTGCAATAAAAAATGCATTAAACTATCATACTTAAACTGGACAATTGACAAACAGCATAAAATTACTAGCCTGGATAGCAAACGATATATCGCCCTGCGAGGAGTATTGATGAACAAACAGAAAACAGACATTAAACTCAAAAAACCAGAGGCCTGCCTCGTAGCTTCCACCGCTATGTGGTATTTATTCGGGTGCTTCGCCTCCAGTATCTTCCTCCTCGTCCGATTCAGGTACCCATTCCACCGTGAGACCATCTTGCACATCTGTGGGCTTTACTCCTGGGGGGAGCTTGAGCTTCAACCGATTACGATAGAAATGGTCCGGCCACTTCTTCGTTTGGTCTGATTGAACTACACCGTGCTGAGATTCTGCCTTTCCTTTATCTTTCTCCTCCATTCCTGCCTGCTGATGGCTAATGTTGTGATCCTCCAGTTGACATTGGACTGCCTTAATTCTGGGGGAGTGAGGCTGGTCCGTGGAAGCTGACTGCGCACTAGTAGTTTCCTCCTCCTGCATCGAGTCTTCCAGAGGGGTAGGAGAGCGTTCCCCCTCTGAATTCTCAGAACTGGCTTTTTCTTCCTCTTCTTCCGAGAAAATCACCGTAACCATAGCCGTAACTGTTGGTCTATCTAACCTGCTCTTAAAGCGAAATTTCGCTATTTGTACTGAGTTGTTGAGCGAGGTTTCTGAATCCTCCGAGGCTTGGGTGGTGGGGTAAGGCATTGATAACGGTGAAACTCTTCGTGGAGGCGACCTGCCCCTGCCCCCCGTCCCTCCCCTGTTTCCTGCATGTCGGCCCCTTCATGGAGTCACTCTGAATCGGGGCGGCATCTTCAGAATTGGCAGTGAACTGGTCACACTCCCCCACAGCAAATGAAGACCCGTGTGCTGAGAATTGCCCGAATTCTCATTGGTGGATATGCAGACGCCTGCTCTGAGTCGCCCCACTGCCCAATTTCACCCCAAATCCTTCAGAGAAAACTCAATAATGCACTCATGACTCCCCCAGTTCTTTGTCTCAGACAGAAATGTTTCTATCGAAGCCGGAGAGGGGAACCTTGCATTTATCGTCAACACCCAACTGCTGCTCCAGGGATTCTTCTCCTGTGGTGGCTTCACCCTTTGTGGCAGGGCGAACCAACCTGAATTCCCTCCTCCGACACTCTCAGGCCAAATCCTATCATACACAGCACCACCATCTAACGGACTATTCGCCTCAGCACTATCTGAATTCTCTCAGCCCTGCTTCATCCTGCCTTGGTTTATTTCTTTTCCTCCCTCAGCCTGCGTACCTGTTCTCTGCACTCGTATTGAATAGCATTCAATACCCGTCACCTCGTCAATTGAAGCCATACGTATTTCTTTCTTTGCCACCTACCCCCATGTGCCGCGCGTGGCTTCATGGCACGCGACTTAAAGTTCAGGTGAGTCACCCGCATCCGGGTTACTCACTTAATTATTTTATATATCATCCACGTTATAATTTAATTCTCATGTTCACTAGTTTCTTCACATTTGTCCAAAATATGGATATTTGTTACCTTCGAGAATTTATAATCTTCTTAACTTTGGAGAAATGGCTGTCCTAATAAGAGCTCTTATACTATCTTTCACTATTCTCTCTAGTTTCTGTCCATGTAGTCATGCCCCTTCCCCTTCAAGGGTTATTAAATTCCTAATGAATGAGAACTCCCAACCTTTCTTGTCTTACACATTACTACTTCAAGCATTAAATAAGATAATTTAGTACCCTACCAAACATATGTGTGACTCTCCATTTTCTTCTTTGTACATCTCTAAATTGATACATAATTGTTTCAGATTATTTCATTATCATCCTTTTCCTCTTATTATTGATAGGATAACTAGATCTAAAGATAAATATTTTAGCATATTTAAGTCCCTTAATGATACCTTTCTTCCTATCTATCCCACCTATCATAAGGTAAATCCTTTATCTTTATTCCAATTTATAGATTCTCTAACAAAGATAGAAGTGAAGGAGGACCTTACAATTCTCTGTACACACCATCATTGCTTCTACAACGTCCACTTCTTTCTCCACTAGATCATTCTCTTTATCCTGATAGCACATGAGTGCCAACTTATTCAAACTAGGGATCCACTCATAATCCACTTATACGTAGAAATAAACAGAGAAGAAACTATGTAAAGCTTTTTCTGTAAGGAAAAGAAAACCAAGAAGGACAATAGACATGAATGACCACCCCTCCATCATCCCCCTCCATCTCTTCCCACTCCTCCATCATCCCCTCCACCTCATCCTCCTTTCTCGCTTCCACATTCTCCATGTCCTCCTCACCTACCTCCTCTCACTCCCAATCTTCACACTCTTCCACATCCTCCCCTAAACCCCTCAATTGCCTCCACCACCTCCTCCCCCCACTCTAACTTTTCCTCGTCTCCCCCTACCCCAACTCCTATTTCATATCTCCCTTCGCCTCCTCTGCCTACTCATCCCCCTCAACCCCCCTCTTCCTCCCTCTCCTCCCCCTCTCGTTCCCTCTCTTCCCCCTCTACCTCCTCCCTTGCCACTACCTCGTCCTCACCCTCCTTCACCTCCACTTCTTTCCCCTCCTCTCCCACTACCTCCACCTCCTCCTCTCCATCCTCCTCTGCCCCCACCACTTCCGCCTATTCCCCCTCCTCATCCTCTCGCTCCTCCTCCGCCGCCTCCCCTCCCCCCTACTTATCCTCCTCGTCCTCACACCCCTTCCTATTCTAGCCTCCTCTTGCCCCACCTCTAGAGCCTCCTCCTCCTCCTCCTCCACCTTCCTCACCCACTCCTCCCTTCCATCCACCTCCCTTCTCCCCCGTCTCCACCTCTATTGCCTCCTTCACCCTCCCCTGCCTCCACCTTTGCCTCCCCACCTTTTGCCTCCTCCCCACTTCCCCACCTCCACTTTCTCATCTCTCCCCGCCTCCTCCACCAACTCATACCCCTCCCTCACTCGCTCCTCATTCCCATTCACCCCCTTCTCCATTGCCTCCTCCTCCTCCTTGTCCCCCTCAACCTCTTCCAACTCCTCTCCCACCGACTCCCCCTCCTTTGCCTCCTTTTCTACCTATTCCACCTCCTCCTCCCCCTCCGCCTACTCCCCTACCTGCTAAGACCCCTTCCTCCCCCTCCTCCTGCCCCTCCCGAACCTCCTCCACTTACTCCTAAGCCTCTACCTATTTCTCCTCCTCCTAAGAAAAACATAAAATGAAAAATTAATTACATATAATTTCATCCTCTTTGTTTATAGTACTTACAGATTTATATGTAAATATTTTCTATGTTTTGATTTCAGATCATTACATATGCTATTGGAGCTAGATTCAAACACTTAGAACCTATAGAACCTTCACATTAACTATTGATGTTATTAGTTTTATTTTAATAAGATTAATTTGCTTGATAAATTAATTTGATTAATTGTTATCTCCCGAAAGAAATCACTATAAACTGAATCATGAAAAGAGGAAAAGGAGAAGAATATTTAATATTAATGGTTTAACTAAAATCACATGAATCAATTATATAGTCACCATTAATTTCCATAGTCACAAATAAAATTCATACCCAATTACAAGAATTTTAATTTGACATCACTATAAATAACCTATATTGATTTTTACAATAATGACCAATGTGAAATCAAAGATCAAATAATTTTAATTTTAAATCTCAAAAATAAAACAAATTAAATACCTAGAAAAGCTTTCCTATTATATTTTATATAAAACAACAAAAACAAAACAACAGTGTAGAGAGTAAGTTGTGTTTTGTGTTTGAAAGATAAAATCCAAATACTAAGTCAACTAATATTTTTTTTTTTATCATAAGAAATAGAGTAAAGAAATTTAAATTTAAATTTTAGTGGGATAATCATAATTAACAAACTTAAGCCTAACACTCGCTTGGCTGCATTTGGTATGAAAAATCATGCCTATCCATTGTATTCTTCAGTGAGGCCTGCAACTGCGATAGTAGAAGCAGGCCAAGGAATTTTTTTTATTTTCAGTTTGGAAATGTTTCCTCTGATGCATGTCAATGTTTATGAAGCAGGCCAAGGAATTTTTTTTATTTTCATTTTGGAAATGTTTCCTCTGATGCATGTCAATGTTTATGTGGCTGTGGCTCTGTGTTAATTTTTTTGTTTCCTCCATATTTTTAAGTAGTTCTTTAAAATATAATAAAGTTCAACAACATATCATTTATGTTATATCATAATTACTAAAATTAATTCTTTTATTTCCTCCATATTTTTAAGTAAGTCTTTAAAATGCAATAAAGTTCAACAACACATCAATAAAAAAAACCAAAAATATGTCATATCATAATTATTAAAATCAAAGGAAAAATGCACACTCATACAAAATCGAATCCAAATATTGATATATACAAAAAAAACTTTGAACTATTTGTTTAAAGGAACCCATATATATTCATTTAAAGATTCTCTACTTCATGTATCTAAACAAAAATGATTGATCAATCGTTAAGAGCAGATCGCAGTGTACCACATTCTCTATAACAAAAAAATATTCATTTAAAGATTACCTGCCTCATATACCTAAAAGAACGATTGATCGACCGTTAAGAGCGGATCACAGTTTACCACATTCTCTATAACAAAAAATCCTCATATGCCTTTCATGAAATTCTCTCCACATGATTTTTTTTTCAACTAAAAATAATAATTTTTTCAATTCAAAGTTATATTTAACTCATTTTCAATATTAAATTAATTTAATGTGTTTTTTAATTAATAAAGGAAAGTGATTTTTTCAAGTTTTATTTCTAGTTAATTTTAACTAAATTTAGCAAATATTTTTAAAAGTTTCAGGTTAAGTTGTTTAATATGTAAAATTGGAGGTTTTAAGGGAAATTAATCTTGCTCGAAATTGAATCCCCAAATTCCATGTAAAATGTCATTTCATCAATCAGTTAAACTTTGCCCTAATTGAATGTAATTTTCAACTGGAAGTAAAGATGAAGTCAAACTTAATATGTAAATTTACAATGTAAATATGTTCATTTTAATACATGTATTTCTAATTTATGCATTTGTAACATCAAAGTATATATTGACATCTTAATGTATTCAAATTTTTTGATTATAAGGTTTACATATTTTGAAAACATATTTTATGGAGAATTACTAGTTTTCCTCTTTAATCGTATGAGTGAGATAATATATCTCATTTTGTGATCTAAAAAAATATAAATATATTTTTTGTTAAAATAGTTCATGTGGTTTTAAAGAAATTTTTTACTTTTTTCTTCTAATTTTAGATATATTTTGTTGAGGCTTATTTGGTTTTTTGATACAATATTTAATGAATTAAAGTTGGTTAAAAAAAGTATCTTATAAGTTGAGAATGAAAATTCATAGTTAAAAGAATCCATTCTTTAGAAGAAACTAGTCTCCAAACTTTCATCTTTGTATTTTCCAAACAACAATAATTTTTTCTAGAGCATTATGCTAATTATAATATTTTTCCTTTTCACTGGTACCACATATCATGTCCTTAACACATACAGAAAAATATATTTTCATGCTACCAATGTCGATTATAGAGTAGATTCATTGTTATCATGAGAATAATAATGGTCAACTTACATTGTCTCTACCCCTGGTTTAATGCATTTCACATCACATCCATATAAAAAGAAATCTCTTCAAAATACTGTCATACGGGATCATAAAAATTTATACCATTTTACCAAACTCTTTTTAATAATAAAAAATGGATTGAAAATTCTCCCATCTAGGCCATTGATTCTCTCTTTTGGGAGACCACTCTACATTTTATTTCTCCCTATGTGGAAATTATGTAAAAGCTATACTTCTCAACTACTATAATCTATAGGGAATCTCCACAATACTTTCAATGTAATTGACAACAACAACTTATTGCATTTCTAGTAGGTTATCCCATTATAACTTCTTACATAACATCTATAACTCATTTCATATAATGTAATAGGAAACAATGCAATTTAGTTGGCTTAAGAAAACATAATTGCCATTTAAATAACATCAAGAAATTCTCATTTCCATTTTTTTTGCATCTCTAGCCACAAATATATGTAAATACCTTAGATTACATTGTTAGGCAATAGACACAAGGGGCACATATGAATGCTAAGAGTTTACTTTAAGCTAAAATACACTTCTATATGATTAATTCTTAAAATTTAGCCCAAGAATGATTTTTTTGTACCTTAAAACCATTTTTGATTGTTTTGTTCTTTCATGACCACAATCACATGCAGACATCATAATAATAAGAAGGAATTTGATATTATTATTTCTAGCTCTCATATTTGAATTCAGTTGTCATGTGCATTAAGGAAAACTTTATTCACAACTTTGAATCACCTAGTTGTTGCTTATGGTGATAAAATTGAGTTTTCATGTATTTCATTAAGGAGCCTAAATCATCTAGTTGTTTCTTACCATGGTAAAATCACTTCATCTATGTTTGAGGCTATTATCATGGAACTTCCACCACTTACCAAATGTGCGCCAATTCAAAATTCAAATTGAATAATGCTTGTTTTTAGGGAGGACATAATGTAGAAGGAATATTTTGTTACCTGGCACAACTATTTTGTTACCACCTACCTCAGTTCTTTTGCTTTGTTAATGGGGTTGGTATACATATTAACATATATCTATTTATAAAATGTATTCATTTAGGTTTTAATAGTATTAGATTTAGACTTAAGTTTGATATGTATTTTTTTATTTGAAAACCACAAGTTTTTTTATATGAAATTATATATTCACCTATTTCAAATGTAATTGGTAACTCAAAGTTAAGATGAAGTCAAACTTACTTTTCTTCTCAAAATAGTATGCACAGTTTATCCTAGTGGACCATAAAGAAAATTCATTGTTAAAACAATATATTCCTTCAGTAGAAACTATTCTCCAAGCTTGAATCCTTGTATTTTCCAAACAACTATAATTTATTATAGAGCAGTATATTATTTAAAATATTACTCATTTTGAGAATAATCTTGTATTTATACATAGAGTGATGGTCTACTAAAAATCTCAAAGGTTAAATTGTCTTTAGCCATTCGTTGATGGTGTATTTCACATGAGTGCTCTATAACAAGAAACAACTCAACACGACTACACACACCCATTAATAAGAACTTTTACCAGTTTTGATATAGCTAGTGCAACCATATAGATTAAATTACAAGTATACAAATCAATCCGTGTTAAGCATAAAAACACACCACATTATACATCTCACATTTAGCATATAAAAATTAATCATAAAAGTTAACTAAATTATAAATTTATTTTAAATTATTATTATTAATTATGAAAATAATTAATATATGAATTAAATATATATAAATTTTAAAAATATGTGACAATATTCCAGATTCATCCCCACTTTACCATGGAAATTCTTAACTCAAGTAAGTAGATCTTACAATACTATGGGCCTATACCATGGATCTTAACCCTTGATATGTGAATATTTCTATGACTTTTGTAGCATATTCCATGGAGGTTAAATCTCTACAATTCACCTAATAGTTATTAATAATGATGGGAACCCTATTCTCAAATAAACGAGTCTATTGACATAATTAGAAAAATGTACAACTTAATCATTTATGTGATGACGTCTCCGCTTTATCACATAGACCTCCTCTTTATGACCTAGATCTTAATGCATTCAATAGAATTACACTTTAAGTTTTAAATTTTTTTAATTGAAAATCATAAAATTTTCAATTCTAAGTTATATTTTACCCATTTTCAATACTAAACTAAATTTAATGTGTTTTCTCATTAATAGAGGAAAATGACTCTTTCAGGCATTGTTTCCATTTAATTTTAATCTAACTTCGGTAAGGATTTTTAAAAGAGTGAGTTTAAGTTGCTTCATATGTAGAATTCTAGTGCAATATGGATTTTCATGCAATTGAATCCATTTATACATTCAAAAACATACTTTTTAAATAAATAAAAAAACACAATCTTTCTTGAAATTGAATCCCCAAATTCTAGCGAAAGTGACTTTTCATCTATAAGTTGAACTCTTCCCTAATTTAATGTGATTTGCAACTAGAGGTCAATATCTATTTGTAAACTTACATTGTAAATGTGTTCCTTTTAATTCTTGCATTGCTAATTTTTGCGT